>BHFT01035607.1:0-48493 GCA_004320025.1 Laticauda laticaudata
AGTAGAGCACCAATCAGCTTTCAGTGTTTGTTAACCAATAGGAATAGACTATTTGAAGTATGTTAATATGGAACAGAGGGGGGATTTGAGGTACCTGGGATTTTGTAGCTAAAACAAAATACTTTATTTTGTACAAAATAAAGTATTTTGAACAAAATTCTTGGGAACCAAGGACATTCTCACACCTAGTCAGAGGAAGGAGGAGTGATGTCACCAGACAACTAGACAGCACCATGATTGGACCATGTGACTGATTGTTTTGATAAAGTGACAAACCTTTACTTTTAATTAGGTGAAAACTGTGGGGACTGTCACAGTCAGTTTTCACCAGATCTGTGCCCATATGAGATAGCCAATAAGGTTATTCTTTGAGGAATCTACCCACCTCAGAGTTTTACTTGCTATGGGACTGTTACTTGGAGCTCACAACACCTGAGTCAAAAGTATTCCTTCTCACAGATTGCTGTCTTCCAAACAAATTAACATCAAACTGTTTGAACAGGGTATTTTTAATCCAGTATTTTTAAGGGAAAGCGCAGGCGTTTAGAAATGCAAATGTGTTTCAGTAAGAGTGGAAATCAGGCGTGGGATTCGACCAGTTCGGGGAAATCCCTAGTTCTGATGATCAGCTGGCTCTGAACCAGTTCACTCTGATGAACATGTGGGCCCTCCCACCCCTGCTCTTTCCTGTGCCCCGCCTCAGCTGTTTTATTCACAGGGGCTGCAGTTGAAGGTCAATATTAGAGCTGAAAATGGGCTTTTTAAAATGTGGAGCATGCATGCAGAACACACATTTGGTGCATGCGTGTACAAAACTCATGCTCACCGAACCGGTTGTTACACCGGTTGAATCGCACCACTGGTGGAAACTACCATAATAATCTCAATGTAACCAGATGAATATGAGATAAGGGATTGCCCCAGTCATCTATAAAACCGAGTAGCTTTACTTGGCTAAATTATATCTCACAATTAGTTCAGCAAAGAATAAGCAGCTAAGGATTAGCTGCAAGAGGGATTATTGTTTCGAAGAGTGTTTGTTACGTGAAGAGAAGAATAAGTGCTTCTTATATTGTCCTAGACCTGGAGCAAGGGTGTCAAATTCATATCATCACAGCATCGTAACATGACATATCTTGACTTTTTTCCCCTTCCCTAAACTGGGCATGGCTGTGGCCAGTGCGTGGCACATGAGGCCATGGGGCATGAGTTTGATGGCCCTGTCTTAGAGTGTTAGATTTGAAAGTGCTAAATGACCATTTATCATGATTAATCACACTTTATCATGTACAAATCTCAGCTGTACTCTCTATTTGTCAAGAATAGCAGTTGTGTGATATGACAATTAGTGAATAAGAAATCCCTTCCCTGAATTATATCTCTTTCTCTATATAGAGATATAGGGATCTATTTGAATAGTCTTTTTTAAAAATTTGTATGAATGATGCATATCCCAAGAGATAGTAGCCTCTAACCAGCTGGAATGATCTTTAGGATCTAACAGAGATAAACCTGGTTATCACTTACAGGACAGACCACCAGGATATGAGGTTTCTCCTTGAAGATTGGTTTACACACAAGCCTCTAGGTTCTAGAAACTCTGATCACTTTGTGATGCTGAAGATAAACTAAGAATTATGAAAGAATTCCAGCAAGTTTCAAGCATTAAGCCCAAAGCTTGTTTATAATAAACAATCTTCAAAGTTCTTGCATCATTTTTCTTCTGCTTACTTTACTATAAAGGCCTGCTTACTCCTCTATAAAGGCTTAGTAACATGTCTCTTTACTATGGGAGCAAAAGAGTTTCCCATCTGTTCTTTGTTCTACAGAATCAAAATAAAGTATAGGTTGCTTCCTTTTGAGCATGGAAATACCAGAGTTTGAGTTTGATGAGTGGTAAGAAAACATACATCTCGCAAGAAGGAAATGGCGATCTGTTCCCTGTTAATATTCAAACATTTGTCAATTTAGAGAGAGTTCTTCCCACATTACAATGAAATAGCTTTGAGAGGTTTTCTTCCTAGATAAATTTCCAAGCTAAAAAGGAAAATGTTAGTCCTCTTTACTTTTCCCACTTATTTCTCTGTGCAAAGTTATACTATTGTTAATATAAACAGGAACATTTCTGCATATAAGCCCTCCACTAGATCCATACACTATTGCCAGATTATCTTCTTTCATGAAGATGATATCTGATATTTTTCATGTGCTTAATATAAAATTATGGGTATAGTAACAACATGTATATTATATCTCAATTATTTATTGCACAGGTTTTACACAGAAAGCATTCTTACTGCAGCACAATGCTTCCCTTCATTCACCAAACATTTAAATGGTGAAAGGTCCATTCTTCTGACTTCATGAATATAAGTGTATATTTCTTTCTTTTTTTCCAGGGTTCTTTTTCTACTTTCTAATTAATCTCAGGTCCTGGTATTCCCTGATGTCTCTCATCCAATGAATATCCATTCCCTACCATCCAGTCAGAGCTGAAGAAATCTCTTGGATGAGAAGCATAACATCTTCAAAGAAAAACCAGAAAGGCCAGTTGCCTCTTAAAAAAAGCATATTTGGGACAACCATGACCTGGATGACTGAGCATCTCCATAGACATCCAAGAAATAAACATACTCAATCCAATTTAGCTTCCAAATGCAAAGTGAGCTATGGCATTTTTCCTCTGGAGAGACGCTACAGGTTGTATGGCCAGCTAGCCCAAGCACAAAAAATGGGCCACAGATAACTTCTCAAAGGCAAGAAAGCATGATATGGGATGGTAACCTCAATCTACCTTTTCCTGCTACAGTATTTTCTGAGTCAAATGATGCTGTGGTATTTGTCTGCTGGTCCTTCATTTCATTAGACCTCTACAATAGACCTTTCAATAGACCTCTCCATCTACTGGTTACTGTACATAACATAACACCAGTCACTGATCTGAAATTAAGCTGGGCTTCTCCTCTCTCTCTTTTTAATGGAACCATGAAATTATGAACCTGTCCTTAAAGGCAAAAACAAATCAAATGCAAGTGTTCTGCTGTGTTTTCCTAGTAGCCCAAATAATAGGCAAAAGGGTAAATTTGTGATTCATGTTGGTTTTTTTACAAGTCTTTCAGAAGAAGCTCTAGGGGTCAATGGCAATCATGACCTGGAGAAAACATGAAACTATCATTATGACCAAAGAGTTAACATCCAGAAAGGGATTCCTCAATATGGTTTAATTCCAAAATGATTTATGCATGAGTCAAACAGCTTAAGGTGGCAGCATAGAAAAGTTCCAAACATTAAATTCAGTAGATACCAAATTGCCTTAAGCCCCTGTCACACAGCACCAACGGATGGAAAGAGGATGTAAAACAGAGAGAAAAACTTGCCATCCATTGGTTAACGCGATGCTTCTGTTCTGTACTCACTGCTTCCGTTTTTCATCCTCTCTATCCGTCCAGCATCCATCTATTGACATTTCATCCGCTCAAAAAGTTTGAGCTGCACAAAACTTTTTGAGAGGAAAATGTATCCAATGCGTCCACGTTCTGCATCCGCTACGCAAACGCGGGAACATCGCTAGACGTCCCGCTTGACATCCGCTAGACGTCCGTCGTCATCCGATGTGCATCCGCTATATCCGCTAGGCATCCGCTGCACATCCGCGCAACTCGCATCCGCTCCAGCCAGAACACGAACACAGGGAGGAAGCGAACACGGACATGGAATGGACACGCAGCCGTTAGTAGCACGGACGCGAGGAAAGGATGAAAGCGGAATGCAGCTCGCACACAAAGCATTAAAACGGAAAAAAAAACGTTCGTATAGGACGTTATCTCGGATATTTAGGGATGTCTGCAGGAATGCCCAGGATGCAAAAGGACACCGAACGGAAAACCTATATTTCCTACTATAAAAGGGGGAGGAAATCACCTGGATCTCACTTTCAGTCCAGCAGCCCTGCTGTGCAGACGTCTTCAGCCTTGCTCTTGCTCTTCCACAGCATCCAGTCATCTCCACCATGGATCATCACACACTCCTTTTGGTCGCACCATCTTTCTAAAACAGTTGCAAAGCCATCTACAGGTTCTTTCACCTGTTCATGCGAAGAAAGGAGGTGGCTAAGAAGTGTCTGGGTCCGAAGATGGATCACCAGAAGAGCCAGAGGTACGGACTGTGTAACAAGCTGATGGTGGAGCTGAGGAATGAAGACACTTGTGCATTCCAGAACTTCATGAGGATGCCGCCAGCCATGTTTGACGAAGTTGTGGAGTGGCTGAGACCCAGGTTGACCAAGGCAAACACCAACTTCCGGCCCAGCCTGGACCCTGGGGCTGAAGGTGGCCACTGACTCTGCACCACCTGGCCTCAGGGAACCACGTACAGGAGCATGCCAGTATGGCTGGAGGGCTCCACACAACACCATCGCATTGTGGTCAGAGAAGGGTGCAGGCCATCATCGAAGAATACCTGGAGGAGCTCCTCGTGTGACCCTCCACTGAAGAAGGCTGGAAGAAAGTTGCCAGAGCAGTGGTATCAGAAGTGGAACTTCCCCATACTGTTGGGCCGAGATGGAAGCACGTGGCCTGCAAAGCTCCAGGCCAAGTCAGGGTCACTTATCACAGCTACAAGGGCTTCTTCAGCATCATCCTCTTTGCCCATGGTCGATGCTGACTACAAGTTCATGGTACATCAATGCTTCAGGCAACTGCTCATCTTCAATGCCCAGGTATACAATGGCAGTCAACTCAAGGAGGGGCTGGAATGCAACCTCATCATGGGTTTCCCAGATCCAGACCCCCTGCCCAACGACACGCAAGATGTCGCCTACTTCATCATGGGGGGATGACGCCTCTCCCTCAGAACTACCTCATGAAGCCCTACACTTCCAGACTCCTCACCCGGTGAAGAGAGATCTTCAATACAGGCTGTCCAGGGCAAAGTGGGGGTGGAGAACGCCTTTGCATCCTGGCCAACAGGTTCCAGGTACTTCTCACCACCATGCAGCATCGCCCAGAGACCATGAGGAACATCGTGAAAGCTTGATGCATCCTGCACAATCTCATGCGCACCCACTACCCAGTGTTGCAGAAACAGGCTCGTGGACTCCAACAAGGCAATGGGGACATGGAGCCTGGGGAATGGAGGCAAGGGGAAACCTGATAGATACTGTGGATGTGCAAGGCCCCAACAGAGCTTCATGTGAAGCGGAAGAAGCAGCTCAACCTCCTGAAAAACTGGTGCAACTCCCCAGGCTGGAGCAGTGGAGTGGCAAGACAGGATGTAGATGCTTAATGGATGCTTCCTTCAGCCTGTCTCATCACACTGATGAGGTGTGCCATGATGTTGAGTGGCCCTACAATGACAGGGCATTTAATAAAGAGTTGTGTTTATGTTGAAATGTGTGGATCATGATTACATTGTTATTGATGATAAAGGGCCAAAGGTGTGGCACCTGGGAGGGTGGACCATACAGTCCCACTATGCTTGCACTGGAGGTTTATCTATCCCACAGCTATTACCCATCCCAAAGTATCCTAACCCATCCCATAGCTATTACCCATTCAACAGGTATCCCTGCCCATCCCACAGCTATTTACCCATCCCAAAGGTATCCCTGACCATCCCAACAGCTATTTTCCCATCCCAAAGGTATCCTGACCATCCCACAGCTATTACCAATCCCAAAGTGTATCCCTGCCCATCCCACAGCTATACCCATCCCAAAGGTATCCCTGCCCATCCCACAGCAATAACCCATCCCAAAGTATCCCTGCCCATCCCACAGCTATCACCAATCCCAAAGGTAACCCTTGCCCATCCTACAGCTATTACCCATCCCAAGGGTATCACTGCCATCCCACAGCTATTTACCCATCCACAAGGTATCCCTGCCCATCCCACAGCGATCCTTACCATCCCACAAGCATGCAAAGGCTTAAACCATTTCTAAAAGTTTCCACCAAGACTTTATTTAATAAAAATAAATGAACAAGTGTGTGAGCAAAGATAATCTTAATTAATAACAAGCTGTAAAAGCAAAATGACCCAAGTGTCCCAAGCTAAGATAAATCAACAGGTAGCCACCCAGTCTCTGGCACTCTCTCAGTCACTCTGAGGCGTGCCCATAGTCTCAGGGTGAAGGTCCAGGTGCTGTGAGGTGCTGCGTGCTGGAAGTGCTGGTCTGAGGCACTATTGGGGTGCCTGGCCCCGAGAGGACAACAGGATGGTTGAGTGGAAGCTTTCAGGGACCTGCTTATTCCTGTGATGTTGAGAGCCCCTTCTCCAGGACATGGAGTGTCAGCCCCAATTACCGATGACAGATGTACTGAGGCCGGGCTTGGCTGTGGGGTGGAGAAGAGGAGTGAGTGGGGCAGTCTGGTCTGCAGCTGAGCGAGGTGAGGCATGGTGGCATATGTGGCATGGGTGGCCGGTGGCGTCGGTGGCATCAGTGGCATCAGTGGCATCAGTTGCATCGGTGGCACCAGTGGCATATGATGACCTGTGCCTGGACTGGGAAGGGCTGCCTATGCTGCTGGACGCTTGGTACCATAGCCTTGGTAGTGAGGGCCTGGGGAAAGCCTTGGAAGGGCAGTGACATCACCTGGGGTGGAGGAGCAGACCTGGACTGGTGGTAGCAGTTCAGCTGGGTCTGGAGGGTTGTGAAGAAGACCGGTGATCCTGTCCTTTATCACCTGGTACTGTGATTCGGACATGTCCATGAGGTCTGGTTGACATAGGTGAGGAAGGGCTTGCATTGGAGGATAGTATGTCAGTGTGTACCAGCTGAGAGAGGAGATCTACGCTGCTTTTGATGGTGTCCCTGATCTCCAGCAGACATTGTGGCTCTGCCCCTCCGGTCTGGCTCTCTTCCTGCTTTCTGTGGAGTGGAGCTGAGGTGGATGTGGGTTGTCTCTGGTGGCAGTGCCCTCTCCTTGCTCCCATTGCATCAGGGGGTCCTCACGCGCTCTGCCACGGGTAGTGCAGCTGTCGGGGGTTCTCCATCATGGCATGTCCACAGATACCTGCCTGGACACAGGAGCTGACTCTTGGCCAGAGGACTGGCTCTCTGCGGGCTGCCTGAGAGAAGGGTTGTCAGAGGGTGTCCCTCATGGCGGATCTCACCCTCCAAGAAACTGCACTTGGCCATCACATAGGTCTCTTCGGTCCGTCAGCTTGACCGTGGCCTGGCCAGATTTCTTGAGGTTCAGCTTTTCCGTACCAGGTGTGCATGTGCTTTCCACCAGCCGAGGAGACACTCGAAGTGTAGCCCAGGCTCTCCACCTTCTCTCTCAAGCAGCTTGCTTCCTTTTGGTGTCTCGATAGAGCCTGTTCCCTTCTGCCAAAGATACTCATTCTCCCTCAGCCATTCCAGCACCTCATCCTCATGTTCCTCTTCGATGGAGTATTGCCTCCCTCTCCTTGTCTCGTTCTCGCATATGGCTCTTCCTCCCCTCTTGCAGGCCATCTGGGCCCTCATCAGAGGGGCTTCGAGGTTGTAGGGGCCTGCTCCCCACACCACCACCACCAACAGCAGCAACAATAGCAGCAAAAGCGCACCAGCAGCACCAGCAGCACCAGGATCAGCAGCAGCAGAGTAAGCACCAGGAGCACCAGCAGCACAGCAGCACCAGGAGCACCAGCAGCACCAGCAGGACAGGAGCACTCAGCAGCACCAGCAGGACCAGGAGCAGCGCCAGCAGAGTTAGCACCAGCAGAAGACCAGCACCAGGAGCAGCGCCAGCAGAGTAAGCCCCAGCAGAAGCCCCAGCACCGGAGCAGCACCAGCAGAGTAAGCACCAGCAGAAGCACCAGCACCAGGAGCAGCACCAGCAGAAAGCACCAGACACCAGGAGCAGCGCCAGTAGAGTAGCCCCAGCAGAAGCCCCAGCACCGAGGAGCAGCCCGACAGAAGCTCCAGCACCAGAAGAGTCAGCCCGAGCAGCAGAAGCCCCAGCCAGAAGCAGAGTCAGGCTAGGAGGCTGGGATGGTGGCCCTGTCCTTCTCTGCCAGGGCTGGCAGCGGCCGAGCAGAGGCTTCCTCTTCTTCCCCCTGGTTGTTGGCTGGCTGGAGCTGTGTCTGGCAGCAGGTCTTTCCTTGAATGGTGACCTGCTTGTGAGCTGCTTCCCTATATATCCGCGGGGTGACGCAGTGCATCCTCCCCGCATGCATAGTGAACGCTTTGCATCCGCTAGGCATCTGCTCGGCATCCGCTAGGCTTCCGTGATGCATCCGCTTTATCTGCTCGCATCTGCTCTGCATCCGCTCCTTCCGTTGCGTGTCCGCTTCGCTGTGCTCCCCGGAAACCCCACGGATGTGCCATCCGCTTCCATCCGCTCGGCGTCCGTGGAGCATCTGCTTTACATCCTGGCTACATCCTCCCCCGTCCATTCCTTCCGTTATTGTCCCCTCTGTTATGCAAAATTCGGGGCACTTTTGAGAGCGGATAACAACGGATGGAACATTTTTTCGTCCGCTGTGTCCTTTTTACATATGTTTTGCATCCATCGGCCTATGTGACAGGCCCTTTAAATGTTGACCAAATTTAAAAATCTATTTGCTAACACTGTTTTAATTTTGACCTATAAAGCAAGCTTGCTTTCTCCTTCAAAGAAAGGAAGAAAGTGAAAACAAAAACATTCAAATCTCTAGAATATTCCATTTTTAAAAGAAAAGTTCAGCACATTTCCTTAACTTAAGCAGAGTGACCAGCTCTAATTAACATGACTTTATGTAGACTTTCATTATTAAACATTTCATGTGTTCAAATTTAATGAACAGTTCTTGAAATGTTCTGTTAAATGGGCCTTTTCCCACTTGGTTCATAGTTGCGTTGTTATGCTCAAACAAATGGGTTCTTAGTTTTATAATAGGCTTTGAATTATATAGCATATCATGGTGGCAAAAGGGAACATATATAAAGCTTTCGGAATTACAATTACTAAACTGTTTTAGATGATACAGTTTATAGTCTCATAAAGACTAGAGAATTATTCTGTCTCTCACATTTGTGAAACAAACACCAGTTTTATAATGGCTATCTACTTCTAAATGGTATATGGTGTTGTTACATACAGTACATAGATACAAGGAAATATCCTACATTAGAAGTTTAAGAACCTTGAAATGGTGAATAGCTGATTAATGCATAGCTGCCTTGTGTTTACAGTGTCCTAAAAGGTGACATATACATGTCAACTTAAAATAATGTAAACCTGTCTAAAAATAATATTGTTACAAGAAGAAATTCTAAGAACTATACCTGCATATTGATTGATTATGTACCATCAAGTTGTTTTTGACTCCTAGAGACTACATAGATATTATATGTGAATAAGAATAAATAATGGTACTTATAACTTTAGAGATATCATAACTTTATTACCAGTATCTAAACTTAGCAAGAGATGGATTTTTATTCCTCCAGTGGTTCCCTCCCAAGTATTGTGATTAAATTGTATTGTAGCCTTCTTTTAGGGCTGTGCAACATTTTTAAAGAAGTCCTTTGCAAAGTGTATTAGTTGAAATGAAGCATTCCTTGTTGGAAGGATGACATGGCTGCTTTCAAAGATTTTTCCTAACTCTATGTCTGCCCAGACACTTCATTACTGATCCCAGGGCAAGTATTATCAGTGCATGCCCTTATGGAGTCAGCTAGAGAGCAAAACAATCCTACAAGCCTTTCAAACAATGTGGCTGCTTTAACTTTTTGAAAAAGTTGCTATATTCACACTAACATATTTTGCAAAACTCCTTTTCAAATTCTCAGGACATCTTTTCTTTTTATTCCTTCATCTCTCAAAGCCAATAGGAAGTATTTCTCTTGAGGATAGTTTGTTGTTGTTGTTTGGTCAGGCATAAGCAACTGGAGCCACACAAGAAGAGTTGAAGTTGATTACTTTATTGTATTCTACCTATAATACAAGAATTTTCCCAGACTGCTTGCGTTCTCTTGGGAAAAATTCAAGGAACTCAAGGCTCCTACTTAATCCCTTCTCTTTCCATAGCTAGCAGTTTTCCAACAGTTTTTCAAATGGACCCTTTGGCTATCCTTTGTAAATTACCTCTTGTTTTGTTACCATGTGTAGGAAAGTCATGTACAAAGGAATCATTTGTACAAATGATTGTACAAATTATTTGAATCAAGCTGTGAATTTGTTTATTCAAGCAGGCAATACTTTAATATTAATAACCTTATAGTTTATTGAGATCTGGGCATACGATATAAAGAAAGGGGAGCAATCTTATTCAGATTGCATTAGTTGGCATCAAATAATATGTCAGAAAGATGAAGCAGCTACATTTAAGTATGGTAACAGCATTCAAGCAGGATGTTCTGACCAAGGCTTAGTCCCCAAAACCATCTGTTTATTTCAATAGCTGCAAATTATATTCATTCACAGCCCGTAATGAGTCCCAAACAGTTTGTGAATAGTCCAACAGAAGTCTGCCACAGTCCTTCGGGATAAGTCTGATAAGCATCCACCTTTATCTCCCTTGAAGTGCTGCCAATGGCTAAATTGCCAATTAGCTGTACAAGGCCAAATGGAGCATAAAGTCAATATGGAGCTTCAGAGTTTAAATCGATCAGAACAAAGTTGCTTCCTGCCAAGGCTTATGTCCCTTTCCGCCTCCTTTTTGTCTTATGGAAGGGGCCAATCATCTCCAAGCCTTACTCCCAAGTCATCTCTTTTGTCTTAACTGTTCTTGCCTTGTGACAGCTCTGCGCAAGCATGCACTGGGAACAGGATCCCCCTCTTTCTCTGCCTCGCTGATGTCAGATTCTGGAGGCTCCGGTGTCAGTACCTAACTCTCAGATGGCCCTGACAGCTCTATGGCAGATGCAGATCCCTTGTCTCAGCCCTCCCCAGTCTCCAGGATTGGCCCATGTTCTTCCCCACTGTCCAACTCTACTTCCAGCTCTGCAGGCTGCCAGCAGACCACAACAAAGGGCACATGGAAAGTTTTGATTAAAGGTTACAAAAAATTAAATATGTCAGATTTAGAGCTAAATTTCTACTGGGGGAAAACTTTTAGTTGACTAGAAGGGAAGTTAACATAAAGGGTGAGAAAGTCTGCCTCCCCCAATACTGGACATTTAAGAGTCAAATCTAAGCAGATGCATGGTAAAAAGCCACAATAGAAGCAAAATAGCAAGAGAAAGTGCACCTTGTAAGAAATGAGTTTTATTACCTTATATCCAGACCAGTTCCTTTCAATCTTACCCCTTTCATCTTATCTGAAAGTCCTAAGGGATATCCTAAGGAAAGTCCGAAGGGATCCCTTTCTCAAGGGATGTTTTTGGATTTATATTTAATGGAAAATGAAATTGCCATTTGGTGTTACTCATGTTAGCCCAACCAAGTCGACCAAATCCAGAATAAGCTCCACAGAAAGACTGCTTCTATTGAGATTAGCTATACAATAACAGAATCTTGCAAGTTTGGTTGTATGATGCTTCCTCCCTTTCTTATATTCTTGTGAATTAGGGAGTCATCTGTCTGAACTGCTTACACATACTTTCAGCTTGTTTTGGACTTCAGCCATGGTTGTCTTCCTTATTGTTAACAAATCTGGTCTATCTCTGTCAAGATCATTTTTGTTATCCTTGGCATCAATGTTGGCTTTCTCTTTCTCTTTTATTAATGAGCCAGCTTCTTAGATGAATGCTCATTGACTTATGTGGCTTCCATATGATTAGTCATAAGCATTATTGCTTAATGCCAATGTAATTCATCTGTGTAGCTTCTGTCTAACCCAGTGTTCCTGGATGAACAGACACATGCACACACACACACACACACACACATACCATATACAATCATAGTAGGATGAAACATAATAGTAAATATTCTTTTAGCTGAAGGACTCCTGCAAAACAAAGATTTTCATGAGAAATCTGATGCCTCATCTGTAATTCTGACAATTATTATACCTGTCTTCTAAAGCAGCGGTCCCCAAACTTTGCAGCTTGGAGGCCCAGCTGGGGGGGAGGGGAACTAGCCCACACAAGCGCATGAGCACCTGTTCAACACTTGTGCAATTTGAGCTGCATGCACGCACATCTGCGCCAGCCCATTTCTTGTGTGGCCTGGTTTCAAATAGGCCACAGTCCATAGTGAGCTGCAATCCGGGTTGGGAACCCCTGTTGGAAAGTTACTTCTCATTTATTGTAATTTACATGATTCCTTTTCAAGTGCAGAAGCTGAAGGAGATTTGCACAAGATTTTTGTTTATTTGATGTTCCGGCTATAGCGAAAGAAAGAAAACTTGCTAGAGGAAATGATGGATATGTTATGGAAATGCTAATTTAAAATAGAATTACATAGGATTAATGGGGTGAACTAGAGTCCAGAGGTATCTGTAGGAGAAGGTCAAAACAGCAAGATTTAAAAAGGGGCAGCATCCATCATCATAATGCTTCTGTTAACCTACCTATTTTTTTAGCCTCCTCCCCTTCGCAGACTCCATTGCTAGAGTCTTGTTGTACATTGTAAGTTAGGCACCCACGTTCTGAATATATCCCTTATTTTTGTACACAGCTATTGATAGTTTGTGAAGCTAAAACTGTGTGGAGAAAGGATTTAAGGTCAGGAGTTAAACAGGATTTATGGTTGTCTATACATAAGCTATTAAGCATTCACAGTTTGATCCTATCACACAGTTCCACAGAACAGTGTTTCTGTTCCATTATACCCTCCTGGGTCCTAAAAAAAATCAAAATTGAAATATAATATAATATTAAAATCCCATCAAAAAATCATGAGATGCAGTAGAGGCAGAAAATGCATCCATTTTAATTTTTAATACAGTAAATATTGATAAATATAATCCAAAACAAACAAAAGCACTTTCGTGTCCGTCCATAATTTTTGAAAATATGATGGGATCCTTGGAGAAAAACATTTAAGAACTTCTGCTATGGAAATATCAGTCTGTTTAATAGTTTATTTCTTGAGCATTATAGGATAATGGTGAATGGTGCAGTTAATAAATTTGCATCATGGCTGCAAAGTATCCATTACAGCAGGGGTGTCAAACTCAAGGCCCACAGGAAATATCAAAGGACCAGCCCATGGGACCTCTGCCTCTGCTGGCCAAAATGGGGCAGGAGGAGCATTTTTGGTCTCCCCAGCCTCTAGCAGTACTCTGCTGGCTCATTTTCGGCTGGGAGAGTGCTGCAGGTGGCCATGGAGGCTGAAAATGAGGCATGGGGAGAACAAGTGCAGCCTCCTCTATGTCCCATTTTGGCCAGCAGGGTGTTACAGGAGGCATCTGTCATGTCACCCCACCACCACCACCCTGCTGGCCAGAAATCCAGTTTGACACTCCTGCATTAGAATGCTTTGCAAGAATCCTGTCTCAATTCAAAGAAAAACTACACAAGGAAATGCTGACTTACTCTCTGCTGTGCTTCTTGACCTTAGTTCTGTACTATGGTACCACCTGATTTTGTCCCAAGGGTAGCAAATAAGTTGTATACATAATACTTTGCAGCTGTGTTTGAGACTTTTTAGCAATGGTATCATGTTGACTGACAGAATTGTTTCTTCTTTAAAATAGAATAATCCAAATCATTAATCTAAAGATTCGTGTAAAGCTAACCCAACTATTCTAATCTGCATTTTGTTATGATACTTATCTTCAAAATCTGGTTCGTTCTTTCTTTCTTTCTTTCTTTCTTTCTTTCTTTCTTTCTTTCTTTCTTTCTTTCCTTCCTTCCTTCCTTCCTTCCTTCTTTCTTTCTTTCGCATTTTTCCCAATCTTCATCTATAGAAGAAGAAGAATGGAGCACAAGCAATTGTTCTTATTATTCTCTAGGAAAGAACATTTACATTTTTTAAATCTCAACTTTCTTTTTTCTAATCAATGTAGATGTTTCCTCCATCATTCAGTTATGATTACTGACAGAATTCTTAACTATATTTTGATACAACAAAAACTATGGGAGGGCTTGTGGCTTTCAGAAACATCTTATGACAAATGTTGGTAGAATACAATGATGCAAGAGTTCATTTCTATAAGTATTTTAGCAATTGCATTTTTCATCACATCTATCTATGCAGTTTTATTCATATGACAATAATGATGATAGACATAGGAACACATTCAGTTGGGAATGAGAAATAACTGAATGAAGTTATTTTTTCAACAGAAAAAAACTTTTATCGCGCTATACAAGCATACAGTAACAATAACTTTTCAAAAAATCAGCTGAGATTAAAGATAAACTAAGAGTGGTGAGATGAAACAACATCTGTAAATTTATTTAGTGATTTAAAACGTTTATATAGCTGCCCATCTTATAATCAACTATAGGGAGTTCCTAATAAATGCGTTCAAAAAACCAAAAATTTATGACTTTAAGTCTTGTTTTTTACTTTGAAATGTCATGATTACCAAATTACAATCTGTTGTTGCACAGTTTACGGCAATTAATCAAAGACACGATCATTCATATTTCCTCACTAGAAAGTTTCAGACTAAGGAGCATACATTAAGGAAAGCTGCATAAATTCAGGTTTATATGGGGAAATTAAAGAAAAAAGTTTGCTAAGCTATATTGTGTTAAATGTAGCAGATGTACAAAATGTTGTGTAAAGGAAAAAGTACATAGCAGGAAAAGAGGCATAAAGCAAAAACAATATCAGAAAAAAATAGTTACACAAGTTGCACAAAAATGCCTAAGCTGAATACAAATACGTATAAAATGTTCTAACATATTTCTGGGCATTTTTAGAGAAAGGAAGGAAAATGTGTAAAATGGAGTAACATTTAATTGCATATACAAATGACAAATATTCATATATTGTTAATCCTGACAATTTATTCCAACCAGCTTTATTTTGGGTTCATTTGGATAGGCCAACTCGTCACAGCAATTTTTATTTTATTTTTAGTAATGCAAATATTCTTCTTTAAATACAAATCTGCTTCTTAAAAAATTAAAATGTCTTTGCAGCATTTCAAAGCTATTAATAACAACACTTCTGGAACATGGCAGGACATTTCTTCATGCAACTGTCCACTGCTTACTGAAGAAAATAGATTAGAGCATCCAGATTCTTCC
Source organism: Laticauda laticaudata (assembly GCA_004320025.1). NCBI lineage: Eukaryota > Metazoa > Chordata > Lepidosauria > Squamata > Elapidae > Laticauda > Laticauda laticaudata. The sequence continues at coordinate 15,059 of BHFT01035607.1, forward strand.
AGGTAGTTAAGTTCATTATTATTCCCAAAGCTGAACTGGTATCTATTTATATAAAAGCAAAGGACCACTCACACAGCATCATGAAATCTCCAGAACTGTAAAGCCTACAAACTTGAAATTTGGCACGTATATTTCTCTTGGCTTTTAGATGCTCTCTAAGAAAGGATTTTTCAAAATGGCCATCACAGCATTAGTATTTCCTATATTATTATTAACACACTCTGATGCTAAAGCGTTCTACTCCCCCTCCCCACCTGAAAAGAACTCTGTTTCAACTGCCAGTTGCCTCACATTCCGTTACCTTAGCAACTCCACAGCCATTTGCACCATTCAGGTGACTCAAGGACACAGACAAACCTCCAAGTTGCCTCACTGATTCTCTAAAAGGATGCAAACTATACTTCCAAACAGGAAACTACTTTGGCATCAAAGCTTGTAGTATTTTTATTACCCATCATCCAGTCAGAGCTGAAGAAGCTCCTTGGATGAAAACATCCAAGAAAACATCTTCAAAGAAAAACCAGAAAGTCCAGTTGTCTCCTGAAAAACAGCACCTTTGGGACAATAGTTGGAGGACTGTATCTTACAACACTTTTGCTGAATAAATAGATGATGGTTAGATGGAAAGGAGTGGAAAAGGAGAAAGGAAAGGAAAGGAAAGGAAAGGAAAGGAAAGGAAAGGAAAGGAAAGGAAAGGAGGAAAGAAGGAAAGGAAAGGAAGAAAGCAAAGGAAACCTTTATATGTTTCATTCACCAGCCACCACTCAGCCAACAGATGGTGAACCGAAGTTCTCCTGCATAGCCCGATCACATAGTTTCATTGCAAAGCACGGGTATCCAGCTAGTACTAGCTAAATGATACACACCGACTAGACCAGGGGTGTCAAACTTGATTTCATTGAGGGCCATATTAGGGGCGTGTTTGACCTCAGAGGGGTTGGGGTGGGCAGGGCTAGGGTGAGTGTGGCAAGGGTGGGTGTGGTCAGCTTGATGTCACTTGTGTCAGGGCTACCTGTGGAAGCCAAGCGCTAAGGCAGGGCTTCCTTCAGACCCTCCCTCCCTCTCATTATAGTCTCCTTCCTTCCTTCCTTCTTTCCTTTCTTCCTTTCTTCCTTCCTTCCTTGCCCCCCTCCCTCCAAGTTCTATTTTCATTGGCACCACAGGCCAGTCCTTTGCTATTTCCAGGGTAGCTTCACAGGTCAGATCTAAACACCCCTAGGCTTTGAGTTTGAAACCCCTGGACTAGATTGTTAAAACTACAGAGAATGTATAACAGTTCCAAAGATCACATAATTATATAGATTCTTCAGTTATACATAATATTCTCATCATGAAGAAAAGGGTGAGAGGAGAGGATACAAAAAAAAAAAAACATTTTAAATCAGAAGTGATCCCATTCACTGTGCCATGTTTAGCCAGAATAAGAATTAGTTTAAGTCAGGACTAAGAGACCTATGCCTTTTTCCTCGAGTTGTCTTGGTCTAGGCAATTGTCACCTCTCATAGTGACAATTTGGCACAATTCACTGAATATTAAGATTTAGAATCTTAATATCCTAAATGCATGCGGTCAGAGACACAATACAAGAAGCATTAATGCAATTGCCAAGACAGCTTGAGAAGAAAATGAAACAGAATATATCTTGAGAGTCATTTTTCTCTGGGAAAGGTTTTGGCCAGTAAATCCCCCCATGATCTCTCCAGAATTTACAATTTAATATTGATTCACTGCAACCTAATTCCACAACAGCTTTGATGCTATTTCAGTTGTGAAATTCTTCTTCTTCAAGGGAATGGCAATTCTGACAGCAGAGTTCTTGGTGTCCTCTTGAAGATATTTGCTTGCAGATATTTGGCTGTTTGGTTGCAGATGATATATTACCTAAATAACTTCACCAATGCTTTCCACAGCTCAACCCTGAATTTCACATGTTCATTTCTATTCGAGCAAGTGGCTACCCAGAAGTCCTGTGTGCCTTCAGGTGAGTCTTTACTCCTGATGACCGCCTGGACAAGTCCCTGAGGTTTGTGGTGAGATTTTAGAAGTGTTGGCACTTGCCTTCTACCTAGGCTGAGATGGAGTGATTGGCTCAAGGTTACTCAGATGGCTTTGTCTGTGAGGCAGGACTGGAACTCATAATATCCTAGTTTTTACTCTGTGTCTTAACCACTACTCCGAATGGACTCCTACCCAGAAGCAACACATTTATAATTAAAATTGGTGCTGCCTTTTCAAAGCATAAAACTGGTCTCATGAAATCCCTTATCAATAGATGCAGCCCAAAGTGTAGAATGGAGGCAATAAAACAGAACTGGCAACAAACAATGTGCGAGTGAGGTTTGTAGATGATGTGCAAATATTGTTCAAGTGCAAGTCAGCTCACATTTCCAGAAGTAATATGTTGCATTCCCCCTCCACTGAAAGCATGGAAGAAAGAAAGTCTGAAGTTAATTGCTTTGAATATAAGTGTGTGTGATTTTATTTTATTTTTTTGGAGTTGAGCTTTTTTTTCTTAGTTCAGATAAGCTTGTTACCAGGGTTGTTTGATTTCAGTTCAGTTCTGTCCCTTTCCTGATTTATATTAATTAGAGCACCAGTATTATTATTTTTTAAAGACTGCCCTAGATCTCTCTCACAAGACAGCTAAACATATGCTTAAAACTGTTCCAGCGAATGTACCTGCATAATGCCCAGTCAGGTATTTGAGGGAGCTAGATATCTCCCAAAATGACCAAGACTGGGGAGCAATACTCTGTGACCAGAGGGAAGAAGTTATGCCTGCAGTGGCCTGAAACAACCAATTGAAACTGAAGAGGTCCCAACACCTCACTGCATCATCAACAACCCTGTGAATGAGTTGAAAGAGAGAAATGCCACTTTAAAACTGGAATAACTAAATGCAAGGTTAAGCTATCTTCCTGAAGCCTTAGGGTAAGTTGAAGGTAATGTCAGAAAGGTATGTCCTGTAAAAATGGTTAATGAGACATCTTTATGCCATAATTAGAAGGATATGAGGATTATGCCATAGTGGCACAGTAGTTAGAGTACAGTACTGCAGCTACTTCTACAGTACTGCAGCTACAGTACTTCTGCTGACTGTCAGCTGCCTGCAATTTGGCAGATCGAATCCTACCAGGCTCAAGATTGACTCAGCCATCCATCCTTCTGTGATGGGTAAAATGAGGCCCCAGATTGTTGGGGGCAATAGGTTGACTCTGTAAACCACTTAGAGAAGGCTGTAAAGCACTGTAAAGCAGTATATAAGTGCTATTGCTATTAACAGATTAACAGAGTTGGAAGAGATCTTGTAGATCATCTAGTCCAACCGTCCTACTCAAGCAGGAGACCCTATACCATTTCTGACAAATGGCAGTCCATTCTCTTCTTGAAAGCTTCCAGTGATGAAGCTCCCACAATTTCTGAAGGCAAGCTGTTCCACTGGTTGATTGGACAGCCCAGTGAATAATAGCTTAGTGTTTCCTTTCAAACATCATTCAGAAAACAATACATTACCTCTGGGGAAGTCTATCATAATAAATTGTGAGAATTTAACTCATAAGAAAAAGACAAAAATATAATTTTAAAAATTTAAAAAGCTGTATTAAATCCTGTCAAGTTCAGACTTTGGTTAAAGTCTTTGCATCTTCCCTAATTATGGAAATTTACATTTTAAAATATTAAAATGTGAAACACAATATATATCTCTGAATACCTAGAAGACTTTCTCATCCTTCTCCAACATTTTATTTTGCTTTAAGAGTTTCCTAGCTCATTCCACATGAATAAATAATCCTTAACTAAAATACTAGCAATTATTTACTGGTGAAACCTAAATGGAAGAGAACAAAAATATATTGGTGCATTCATTTTTACTAATTATATATTGTTCGATTTATTTCTTATTCTGAAGCACTTGGAACAAGTTATTTCTTAACGCAAACTTATTTGGAGACAGTGTGCTTCAAAGGAAAAAATGCTAATCACAATACAGGAGGGAAAAAAATGACAAAAGTTGGCCATCTTTCATGCTGTGGCGCTTCCATCCCTGGAACGGAAATGTCCTTGGACATAAAGTTCTGTTTGGTGCAATTACTGAGTTTTCAAAGTAGAACAGACACTGGTGGAAATGCTCAAGAGAGAAAATAGCAGATTATGAGTCCCTTGATAATTGATTTATTTTTCCTAACATGGCAGAGAAAAACTGCATTTCCTATCAAAGAAGGGAGAGAAAAAGGCATCAAGTGAAGGGCCCTTGAGGTTTCATTTGTACAGTCAAGAGTTTCAGTAAGTTGTTGAGTTTGTGATTCAGTTTTGCCCAGAGGGACAAACAACTCTCGATAATGAGTCCTCTTTCAGTTGAAGGCAGTAAGGGAGATGGGAAGAAGAGAGCAGAGTATATGCACACTAAGTAGGCATTCTCAAGCAAGGAGCATTAAAAAAAACAGGGAGGAAAATGTATGGTGAGGTTTTTCATTTGCTTCCTTGGGCAGCATCTGAGCTTGGAAACTGAGTGCCAAAGTTCCTGACAAACAGATGCTTATAGGACAGAAGTCTAGAGCTGCTCAAACCCTTTTATACAGCCCCATGGGATGTCTTCCAACCAAAATAACCAACAATTGATGGCTTTGCCTCCCAACATTTTGAGACAGGAACTTGTAAGTAGGAAAGAACTTGTTTCCTGTTCCTGTGGCAAGGAATGTATTCTGATTGGTTGCCAGACTCCCATGGGCCATGCAGGGGTAACTTTGGAGGTTGCCTTGAGTTCCAGACTTGGTTGAATCTTGCTGGGTGATGTAATCTTCTCAGGTGCCATGTGGTAGATGGGTAGAGGACTAATCTTATCATGTCCTGAAGGCCATGACTTCACCCTGGAGATGAAGGGGTGGCAAGGAGCTACAGGAAGCTGCTTTGTCTTTAAAAACATATTTCTCATTTTCTCATCCAGGAAAACATAATATTTTGCTTTTTAAATATTTCCTAGAATATTTCATTCTTCTAGGAGAGGGTGGGTGCTAACTTTCTACATGTTTTTTTAATGATTTAAATTAAAAATTTCCACAAACTCCCTCTTCCAAGCCTATGAAAACTCTAAGAAAAAAAGAGTATTGGCCAGTCCTACAGCCCAGCCCTGAATTCTATATCATCCATCCCTTAAGTTCTATAGCAAACAGAGATGCTAGCTTCTCATGAGAAGAAGCAGGAATTAATTTATTTTCCGAGAGAACTAATTCATGGTTTTTGCTACAGCTTGTCCCATTCAGGTTTGTCAGGCTTATCTTTTTAGGACTTCCTCAATGTAGGCAGTGATGCTACGCAATCTGTCAGCTTTCAAGAGTGAGAACATGATGTTAAGATCCTCCCTCTCTCTGTTTCTTCTCCAAACCCCTTTGTGAAAATGTGCTTCACTCAGTCTCCCTCTTTTCTTCTCTCCCTCTCCCTTCTACAGATGGCTTGACTGTATATGGCACTGAGGGTACTTAATAGACCCGGCTGGGTCAAATCATGGAGTTTCTCTCCAGTCTATGTCTTTCCAATCCCAACTGCAATCAACCAGACCAGGTTTGACCAGTAATCATATAAAATTCTTATTACACATTTAGAAAGTAGAGGAGAAAAGGCAAAGAGCAATGATACCACACATACACACATCTTTTTCAGTAAGTCTTGACTCCTGTTGACTGCCTGAACAAATCCCTGCAATTTTCTTGGCATGATTTCAGAATTAGTTTGAGAGAGAATGATGACTGTCCCAAGGTCACCTGCCTGGCTTCATGCTTAAGGTAGGATTGGATCTCCAGGTCTTTTTATTTGTAGTCCAATACTTAAAGCTATACCAAACAAATACCCCCCACTCCCAAATTGGCTATTGTTTTCTTAATCTGACAGGAAAAAAAATCTGCAAGGAAACAATGCTTTGCCTTAGAAAAGGAAACTACTTTCAGGAACCATAGCAATGACAATAGCACTTAGACTTAAATACAATTTCATGGTGCTTTTACAGCCCTCTCTAAGCGGTTTACAGAGTCAGCATATTGCCCCCAACAATCTGGGTCCTCATTTGACCCACCTCAGAAGGAGGGAAGGGTGAGTCAACCTTGAGCCTGGTGAAATTTGATCTGCCGTCAGCAGAAGTAGCCTGCAGTACTGCATTCCACCACGGCTCTTATGCTTTGCTGTTGCATAGTGTGATGTGTAAACAAGTGTATGTGGTTGATTTGTAACTCCTTGTTTTGCATGCTGTTTAGGTTAGCTTTAAAAAGAAAGAGAAAAAGCAAAGTAAAAACTGACTAATAAATTTTAAACATTTTGCTCCTCTACAAGACTGATTCTGCCTTGTTTCTAGATTGGCCAGCAAAGCACCATTTGTAAACTACAGCTTAGCCTTCTCTATGAATTGAAAAGCTTGGCTTCCTGCATAAATGGGAGTAGAATGTATAGGATCCTGATTTCTAGCCTGGTATCTTAACTGCTACACAAAAGTGGCTCTTTCTTCCTTCTTTGCCCATCCTCAAATTCTCAGAAAAAGAATGTCAGTAAAATCCTTATTGCTGCACCATCATAGGGCAGCAGGAACCCCAAGAAACAAAGGGTGTTTGGATAGGATAGTGAGCTGTGGGAATAAACTTCATACAGAGTTGGAAGAGACCTTGTGGATCATCTAGTCCAACCTCCTGCTCAAGCAGGAGAACCTGTACTGGTGCCCCCCAACATTTTGGGCACCAAGGGACCGGTTCCAAGGAGAAAGGTTTTGCCATGGACCACAGGGGGTGTGGTTTTGCATGCTGCCTGCATCCTGCAAATGGGGCTTCACTTGTTTTCATGGCCCAGTTGTTGGCATGCCATGGATCAGTGCCAATTCATGGACCAGAGATTGTGGACCTCTGCCCTATACCATTTCTGACAAGAGCTTGTCCAGTCTCTTCTTGAAAGCCTCCAAGAAGCACACACAATTTCTAAGGAAAACTGTTCCATTGGTTGCTTGTCCTCACTGTCAGAAAATTTCTCCTTATTGGGATTCTAGGTTGAACCTCTCCTTGTTCAGTTTCCATCTGTTGTTCCTTGTCTGGTTTTTGGGTGCTTTGGAAAATAGGTTGTCCCCATCTCTGTGGAAGGCCCTCAAATATTGGAACACTGCTATCATGCCATCCCTGGTTCTTTTCTTCACGAGACTGGCCATTCCCACTCAGTTCTTGAAACTGTCCTTCATATGTTTTAGCTACCAGGCTTGTAATCATCATTGTTGCTCTTCTCTGCACTCTTTCTAAATTATCTTTCTTTGGTCTCAGTGTGGTGGTCAAAACTGGATGCAGCATTCTTGGTGTGACCTTACTTTATAGAGTGGTACTAATACCTCAGGTGATCTTGATTCAATCCCTCTGTTAACTTTGTTTGTGATATGTTATCCTACTTGACCTCTTTCTGAGCCTTTTGATTTCAGTCTGCCTTATAGCAGCTCTGAATAGCTTTTGGTCCATTCACTCCTGGTTGGGATCTATGAGACATCAACTATAATTTATGTAATTGTTTGGATTGGATCCTGCTCTGTAAACAGTGGATGAAGCTTCATTAAAGAGACAACTTCAGGAATAAGCAGCTTATTCCCAACATCTGTAAAATATATTTGTTAAATATTCTTTTCAGAGACTTTTCATACATCTAGTTTTGCTCTTATTCAAGTTAGATGAGTTTAAAGGTGCAGCGTTAGCCCATTTTTTTGTCTGCTTTCCCAGAATCTCCTATGCTTAACATAGCTATTTAAACCAGAAAATGGAATGAAATATATAGTCAGTCATGGAACATTATCAATGGGATTAAACATAGAGCTTCAGAAGTGGCATAATATTCATAAACTAAGCTTTTCCAACATGACAGAAAAAACAGGTTCCTGAACAGTAGGTACAAATGGCATGTTACATTTTGCTAGATAATGTTGCTTTTGAAGAGATTTACAGTCAAGGAAATCTTTTTCATTCTCTCTGTGAAGTTCAAAGCCATACCACAAACCATAAAATATATGGAAAATGTTAGGCCAAGTAGAAGAGAAGCCGCAGGGATGGGATTCTACCAGTTTGTACCTATTCGCTAGAACTGGTTGTTAACATTCTAAGCAGTTCAGAGAACCTGTTGTTAGAAGAAATTACTGGCCTAATCCTGTAAGGAAGGCAGGAAGGAAACATTCTGGTATTGCTTACAGAAACTGCTTCTCGGTTAACCCTGATTACATTCTTGGTAGGNGAAAAAAGTGACTTATGACCATTTTTCACACTTACGACTGTTGCAGCATCCCCACAGTCACAAGAGGCCAGGCAAGGGGATGTGTGCCTCGATGTGATTGATATTGAGTTGGCCACACCCAACCAATAACATGACCACCAAGCCATGTCCACCCAGTCACATGACCACCCAGCCACGCCCACCACCTAAGCCACACCCACAGAACCAGTTGTTAAAATGTTTGAATCCCACCCCTGAGAAGCTGGTTTACTTTTCAGCTGTTCCAAAATTACCTACAGCCTTCGACTGTACCAAAATCTTCCATTTGCTTGCTTGAGCAGGGCTGGAAAACTATTCTCTTCAGGCATGTAGCAAGGACAGCCCACATACCATCAGGAGAAGAAGACAAAAGAGCTTGCCTTCCACCTACCCAACGATATCATCTTTATCTTAGAGAAGAGCTGCTTCTATTTACAGAGTTCTCCAGGGCACTGAATCATGATAAGGGCTTCCTTGAACAAGTTTTATAGTATTGTAAATTATCCTCTAAATACAAAGGAAATCAGATAGGGCACTTGACCACATTTCTGTTGTGTAAAGTGGAAAACTCTTAATTTAATAATGCAGGAACAGAACCCAATTATTATTGATTAAAGGACCATCAAAAATATGGTGAATCTGTGGCACTACAGATATATTGGAGCTATGCCTCCTAGAATTCCCAGCCTATAGGCCCAATATGCCTGGAATGCAGAAGGTTGGTGGAAGTTATGTTACATGTTTCTTCAATAAACACAAGAGTTTTAAATATATTTTGATCAGGTCTTTCAACTGGACTTTGAAATCCATATCAAATTGACCAGACATGCAACACTTGTGTCCTATCAACTGAATACATATGAGGAACTCAGCTAGTCTTTTCTATAAAGTCACTTAGTAGTGAAGTAATCAATTACAGCACAATGAAACTTTAATAAAACAAGAAAAGCTTTGAGTACTGAGTTCAGTATCTTGAGTACTGAAAACCATGTTCTGTTTTTTTCAGTGTGGAAAGGGAACTTCATGAGGACAGTGGTGTCACCCAAGCAGGAAAAGCCCGGAGGGAACATCAGGCCAGCCATAAAACAAACTTGCATAGGAAAAGGAATTAAATAAAAGGTATTAAAGAAGCCCCTTAGACAAAAGCCAAGTAATTAAGAAAACTAGGGAAACAAGAAAAGAAAACCCTTACAAACACAAGACATGCCAAATCAGCAAAAACAAACAGACAAAAGACACAAAATAAATTACAAGGAAACAGACAGGATATTGCCACAAAACAAATAGAAAAAACCATTATAAATCTAAAAGAGATCAGTAAAGAACCAATAATACAATTAAGCCACCCTGCAGAGTTTGTCTTCTGCACCTCGTGAAGTTTGCCCTTCAGCGGAAATAAACTCTGACAGGATTTTTAAACATTAAACCTAAACACAAATAACGAACATTCACACACAAAAGGAGAAAAAGGTATAAAAACCAGGGACTTACCATACGAAGTTAGCTAGCTAGGCCCAGTGTTTTTGTTCAGAAAAACACACGCAGTTAGACCGGGTTCCAACAACAAAGGCTTTATTCTTTCACTAGTCAGTAAACCGGAACGCTTGGCTGAAGCGAGGTCCGCCTTTTAACAGGCCTGGCTTGCCTGCTTGTAGCCAATGGCAGTTGCTACATTTTGCCGCCTTTCAGCAGCTCTTTGGATTGGTTCCTAGTGAGCCAATCCAATGCTTAGTTTATTTGACCAATCAGGTTTGCAGATTTGGAGTCACCCAATTTACATATAGAACACCCAGGAACGCAGCCTCGCTGTCTCTCGCCTTCCTGAAAAATAAAAAGATCCGGCTTTCAAGCAGTTGTCCGTATCCTTGCACCGGAGCTCTCCCAGCGGGAAAATTTGAATCCTCAGAAAAAAGGCACTTTGACAGCCTTTCAACATCGGAAAAACAGGGAGTGATGAAACAGGACTAGATTTAGGCCTACAAATCTTCTAGAAGCCTGCAGAAGCCTTCCTCAAGCCTTTGGGAGGCCGAAAAAAGGCCTCAAACTGGCTGAAAATCAGATGTGAGGCTCAGTGCAGGTAAGGGGACAGTGGGGGTGGGTGGGATTGCACTGAATGCCTAGGGGTCGTGAGGGGGCATTGCCTTTTGGGTGCTGGCACGTGAGTGCCAGCGTGCAAGCACATGCATGATTTTTGGCACAGGAGCCCAAAAAGGTGAGCCACCACTGCCTTAGAAGATATTCCTGACTTACAACAACCTGATCAGAAGATGGAATTAGATCAATATGTTAATTATTACCAGATTGGAAGGCTACAGGAATTGATGGAATATCCACAGAAATATGGCAAGCAACAGAAGAAGAATCAATAAAAGTTCTAATCAAGTTAGACATATAAATCTGAGGCATGATGCATGTATTGTTTATAGAACCCCAAAGTGAGAAGTTGGAGGAAAATCTTTTTAAAATCATAGAAAACTTGATCGTTGTACAATCAGTTCTTCCAATCAGAGCTTCTAAGAAGAGCTTGGAAGAGCATCCTACTACTTTCACTATTTGTTCATTCCAGTTATTGCTATCCTCTTCCTTAAAATTTTATGGTGCTGCCTTGTCTACCTGATAGGCTTAAGGGTCATTTTGTTTATTAAAAAGCTGATAAATTTCCCCATGCCTTCAATCTCTGGCATTACTGCTTGTCTTTCCTTTGCACATAAAATCCTAACTCCATCTTTCTGACATTTAGCTTCTCACTTAGTTTTGCTACACATTTCATTGCTTTGTGTTTCACAGTTATGGGCACCTTTACTTTAATAAAATCACTTTAAAGAGCATACATACTTTAAAAACACTCTTTTTCTATGATGTATGTACTGTAAAATACATCCTATATTACCAAAAAAGAAAAGTGATGGTCACTTAAAAAATCTTAAGGCTTGTAGTCTAAAACCATGCAACAGTTTTTGTGAGATTTGGCCCATTTTCTCCCCATTAAATGCTGTATGTGTCCTGCAAATTTCAACCCATGTAAGAAAAGATAAAAATGTGACAGTAATTTACTTCAGTTGTCCTTTATTATGTAGTGAAAAAGTGCAACTTCTCATCCAGAGATGAAATTGGTTTGGGTTTCTCTGGAGTAATCCAGAGCAAATTGAGTTTGGACATCTCTAACACAATGAAGAGCATCATGGCGCTCTCTCTCTCTCTCTCTCTCTCTCTCTCCCTCTTGCTTCCCTCTTTATCCCGCCTTTATTATTTTTACAAATAACTGTAGGTGGTGAACATACCTTGACTTTTCTTTGAAAACTCAGTGTGAATCTCTCAAAATTCGGTGCCCACAGCCGTAATCCTGAGAAAGAGAGAGAGGGGAGAGAGAGAGAGAGAAAAAAAAAATTATCAACTCAATAAGGTAGACCAGGCTTAGTGCTATCACATAGATCAGGATTAATTTTATTGTAACAGCTTTAGAAACAGAATCTTGCAGATCTGAATGAACTTTCCCCTCCCTCTCTTTGTCTACATATGAACTAGGGAGGGCCCTGTCTGAAACATGTACTAAAATTAATTTCTTGTCCTGACCAGAGGTGGTATTCAGCAGATTCTGACCAGTTCTGGAGAACTGGTAGCAGAAATTTTGAGGAGTTCAGAGAATGGCAAATACCACCTCTGATTAGGGATTTTACAATCTTTCTCCTGCCACACCCACCAAGCCACAACCACAGAACCAGTAGTAAAAAATTTTGAATCCCGCTACTGGTCCTGACTCAAGCTCCTTTTATTTGACCATTTTCTTGGTAGATACAGCGATAACATTTAGGCTTGTATACCATCCCATGGCACTTTATAGCACTCTCTGGGCAGTTTACAAAGTAGAAGCATTATTTGCATATTGCCAACAGTCTGGGTCCTCATTTTACCAACCTGGGAAGGATGCAAGGCTGATCAAACTCCAGGTTGTTGGTAGAATTAGCCTGCAATGCTGCACTTTAATCACTGCAGCACCACAGATTGATAGCTGTGGTATTAATTCCTCCTTCTCCTCTCTCCCTCTACTGTAACTGACTTACATCATCCAATGAGCACCACGGCTGAGTGAAGATCTCAACCCAAGACTTCCAAATCCACATCTACTACCTTAGTCACTGTAGTATACTGGTTAATCCAGTACTGATAATCATTGGTGGGATTCAATTTTTTTACTACCAGTTCTGTGGGTGTGGATTGGTGGGCGTGTCTGGGGAAGGATACTGTTAAATCAGAGGTGGTATTTGCTGGTCACCAACCAGTGGGCTGGGGACTACTGGTGGTCTGCGAGAAAATTTTGGTGGTCTGCAGAGAAATGTCACCTCCCAAAGCAATAAATCTAGGCTGCACGGGAACACAAGGCTGCACCACCCACATGGCCCATGGGAACACAAGGCTTTCATTGCTTGCATTGCGAACAACACAAGGTAGTGAGGGGAGGGGGGAAAGGGCAGAGGGGGGAACTTGCCCCACTCACCCCTGGCCACCGGGCTGCTTCTTTCCTTCTTTCTTCTTCTGCTTTGAGCTGAACACAAGGAAACAGCAAAAGTCTTCCTCTTCCCCAAACTTTGCCAGAAATGAGTCTTTGGGACCCTGCAAGGCATCCTGCTCCAAGAGGCTGTGCCGGTGTGACAAATCTCACAAAGACTCATTTCTGGCAGAGTTTGGGGGAGAGAAAGAAAGACTTCTGCTGCTTTCCTTGCATGAAGTCAAAAGTCTCTCTCTTCCCCCCCTCCCCCCAAGAACAGAGCTAGAGACGGTATCCTGCAATCCCAAATAAAGAATGATTGATCGATAGGAAAACAGGGTGGGAATTTTCCTGCAGACTTTTTGGGGGTTTTCCCAGGGTCTCTGGTCCACAAGATTTAAAATGATGAGTTTGGTGGTCCCTGAAGTCCAAAAGTTTGGTGACCCCTGCTCTGAACTACTCAAAATTTCTGCTACCGGTTCTCCAGAACTGGTAAGAACCTGCTGAATACCACCTCTGCTGATAATGCTGCAAAGATATTTACAAAAAAAAATCTTTAAAATAGTCACTTTATAGATCTTTTCTTTGGCCTCATTACCTTTGATCATGATTACAGTTTGTAATGCAATTTATTAGATAAATGGCAGCCCCCATGGGAAGATCTCAAACATAGCATTTAAGTACATACAGCGAATTGCATTCCTCCACTTCTCAGCTGAAATCATGACAGTTTACATGAATTTATTAACATTAGTCCCAAAATGGGAATTATGTTTTTTTTTTAAATGCCTGTTGATGTAGGCTGGAAAAGGCTGAATTTTAAATAGGTTTTACCCATCAACTACATAGAAGACAAGACATAGCATCTCTGAAAATAATGAGTGTTTCAGATGAGAGAAAATATATCCATTTCCCTGAACATTGTCTTCTCTCCAGCATAACCTTAACACAGGATTTAGCATTAAGCAAAGAAGTCATCTCCTCTCTCTTTCTTCTTATAGCTTGAATATGAGTAGGAGGCTGGGAAGTTTTACTGCCCTTTTTTACTTAAGTGCAACTTCTTCTGCCATCCCAAAGTGACTGAATTGTAACATGCCTGAAATGATTATTCACAAAAGCCATCTAGTATCCCATAAAGAGCTGTTATAAAAATCCTTGTCTAGGAGTTTACAATAGATGGAAATTTTGTTGCTAATTCAAAACTACTAGGTTTATCTCCATATTATTACATAATGAACGTTCGGAGTCATTGAGTAGTATAAGCAATCTTAAAGAAGTTTCTAATTGACTAACATGATATAAGTTTTTCCCCCTAACCATTTGATAAAACAATCATATATTTCCATTGGATAACTGGGTTGCTCTAATCATAAATCTCAACCAGTGAGTGCAATATCAAGCCTAATGTCAAACAATGATCCCTCTTAAGATTGTTTGCTCTACAAAGATGAGATAGCTTGACTTTCTTCATTTTATTTTCCAAGACTCTTTCATACCCTCAGCATTTCCACCTCCAATCCATAACAAATCAGTTAGAAATTGACCTGCAATCCACTTAACAATTTGTAGCTATGACAACATTGAAGAAAAACCTGGTCAACATGAGTAGGTCAAGTTCTCATGAAAAATGCCATAAACCAATTCAAAACTCACTTATTCTATCACATAAGCTGGTCAAGAGAGTACACTAATAAGAGTCCTTTCTGAGCTGTCTTTGGTCAGAGGAGTAACCAAAATGAGGAAATAAAATACTCTGTATCTTAGAGATACATCCTTTTCTGTAATTGCATTTGCTGTATTTCTCTGGTGGTTAGCCAAACAAAAATATTACCCTGGGAGATAATTATGAATGAAAGAAGCTGTGTAGAAGCCGACAGATGTTTGATTGTAAAAATAAATAAATAAATCCATAAAAACCCAATGCTCCCTGCTTGTGGTAGTTCCAGTTTAGCACTGTATGAATCGTGAAAAAGTGGGGAAGTAGCATGCCTTCCATTGCATGCATTGTTTTCCAATACTTGCAATCATGGTTGCCTATTGCTATGGTGGCAGTATTGATTGGGAGAAGAGATGGAGAAAAAAGGAAGTTCTGAGCTATCCTTATAGGAAATATTTTAGGGACAGGAACTTGATGAAAAAAACGAAGAGAAAAGCCACTGCAGCTGCTGTAAAACAGTATCAGGCAGCAGAAAGAGAGAATTCCCTTCAGAGGAAGTGAGTCACCCGTTAAGGCTTCCTGGAAATTTCATGATCTAAAGGAAAATTAATTCAATATCCATTTTGCTGTAGCTTGTAATAAACTAAAGCAGAGTCAGAAATATAGCAACTCACTGAAAATCAGACAATATCCTGAGAACAATAGATCCACAGGGGATATCAATAAAGTTTACAGCATGAATTAGAGAATGGCCCAAATCTCTTGCTTGATAGAGATTTTCCATTCTTTGCAGATAAATCTTTTGTTTTTAAAAGGAATTTAAAATCCTCAAGTTATGATCACAATTGAGCCCCCAATTTTTGTTGCTAAGTGAGAACATTTCTTAAGTGAGTTTTGCCCATTTTATGACCTTTCTTGCCATGTTAAGTGAATCACTGCAGTGATTAAGTTAGTAACACAGTTGTTAAGTGAACCAGGCTTCCCTACTGACTTTGCTTGTCAGAAGGTTGCAGAAGTTGATCACATGACCCCGGGATAATACAACCATCATAAATATGAACCAGTTATCAAGTATCCAGATTTTGATCATGTGACTGTGGGGATGCTGCAGTGATTGTGTGAAACCAATCATAAGTCACTTTTTTCAATCATGTAACTTCAAACAGTGTTTGAACGAAATGAAGTTGAGGACGACCTATATTCCGAGAATAGTCTCTATGGTTCTATAGGGCTTGGTCTCCCTGGGTTTTATGAAAGTGAACTCACTTTCTTTTTATTCTTTTTCTTTTACTGAAGCTAGACTTTAGGAAACCATGCAAAGAAATCTCCCAAACAACTGGGCAGCCTAGCATGTTTTTCAAAGAAAGTTTGTTCTGTCAAGATGTCCAACCTTAATAATGCCAGCAAATGTTTTACTTAATAGGGACATCTTCTTCCCTTTTAGGAAAAAGGCTCTCTCACCCCAGGATCCATCAGATTTTTTTTATGAAGCTGGGCATATTCCATATGTCAACAATTTGCGATACATTTGTTCTTCAGAAATTGTGAGAATGGAAGTTTGAGATCTAGAAAAGATGTTTAATTGTCTTCTACTCTGACAATTGAACAGGATATTCAGTCTATATGCATGGCATCATCATCAATAACAGCGGCAGCAGCGGCGGGAACCATGGAAGTTACGGAGGTGGCTTCCCCACCTGAGAAGCAGCTAAAACACTTCCACAGTTTCCGTCGCTGCTACCACTGTTATTGGAGATGGTGCTGGTGAGAGAGGGACAGGAACGGGCTACAGAGGCCTGAGAAGCGGCTGAAACACTGCCGGACATCCACACTGCCGCTGTCAGCCTGCTGACCCGGGTAAGGGAGGGATAAGGGAGCCCTCCATGCTCCACCATGGTGTTAGGAGCGGCTGATGGTGAGGCATAGCTGTCCGTGGGGCACTCCTAGTGGCAAGTTCCCTCCCCGCCTTCCCCCCCAATTTCGCATGTTTTAAACTAGGCCTAAATTTGGGGGGAGGGGCTTAATTTTATTTTATGCCTAGAAAACATGCTGGGTCTTCCTATTGGGGGGGCGTATTGTTGGAGAAACATGGTACATTGAAATGAAGTCCACTTGTTGAAAAAGTACACTTTAGAAAAAGTTTTGTTTTGTGTTTTTTGTTTGCAATTTATCAAGAAATCATCCTCAAATAATGATGAAAGATGAGAAAAATTTGAACTATGTCAGAAAAAAGGGTTTGATATTCAAATGCTTTGTGGGAAGAAGTCCTCATGGGGAAATTAGAAAAAAGAAATCCTTTCGGAATAACTAGATATATTTCTCAAGTGATAATACTGATGTGTTTAAAAAAAGGTCTTGTAGGAAGCTTCTAAGAATAATTACCATTTGGATTAATTACCTATATTTGCATAACAGCATAATTTTCTAATTACCAGAAAGCTTTATAGCAGAGAAAGGTCAAGTTGTGGACTAAAAGAATTAAAGACTGATTTACTTCCTGCTAGAAGTATTGATTTTCTCATGAAAGCCCAGTTGACAGCTTGCAAAAGATTTGCTTACATTTCCAATTAGCTCTTCAATTCCTACATTCATAGCCATCTGCTCAGTTATCTCAGTATCTGGAGGCTGTTTGGGTCTGGATGGGACAAAGCAGGCTCTGACTCAACCAGAGCAAGAAGGTGTAGCTCTGGGTATTTGAACTTTCCAGAGATAAGGTTCTTCCATCTCTAGTTCTGGATGGAATGGCACTACCTCAGGTGTGCAATTCTTTTTTTTTTTTAATAAAAGTTTTATTTGGGTTTTCACAAAAGATAATACAAGTAAAATTTCTTTTTTTGAGAATGGCATGGTTCCAGGTTATCACTTCTCCATACAGACACAAATTCAATTTCATATTAATCTTTGTGTTCTGTTCCATATCTTATTACTATTTTAACATTTTCTCAAAATTTTTTCCCTTCCCTTAGTTTTCTCAATCTTACTTTTAATTATCTCATTTCTTTCTAAATTCAATTATAAGATATATTTTTCCCTAAGTTTCGCATACCTTTCTAGTCATCATGATTTATACTTTTGTCTGTCCTGTTTCAATTTCATATTTTCTTTTCTCACTAAACAAAATTTTCCCTGTAGTTACTAATTGGAGTATGACACCTTTGTATCTTTTTAAATTTTTATCCATTCAACTCTATTTAAACTTTCAATTTATGCTTTTACAATTATAACATACAATATAACACATAACTTCCAGTCGAATTCTGCTTAGTACATTCTTAAAATACGCACTAAGTTCTAAAAGAGAAAATATATGTATAACAATAATAAATAAAATACTATTCCTATTCCAATTCAAGTTCTATCATTAATGTTAGTTACAATCTTTAACATCTTTAACGATTTATTTTCAATAGGATATCATACTTCTAGGACACTTATCATTTCCATATTTGTTTCATGTTTCTTTCATATTCTCTTCACTTAAAATTTTATAACACATTTATAATAATTAAAATGTTTCCCTCCTTCCCTAATTTCATTCTCTCATCTCTTATTTCATTTGTTTATTAAACATTCCATTCCATTACAATGAGTATTTTATTTATCATTTTAATACACACTTATTTTATATTTTCAAGTTCATTTCTATTTTTATTATAACAATACTATCTTATGTACCCTTGCAGAATCCCCCTTTCAATTAAGTTTTTCACCCATTATCTCTGTGTCTTTGTATGTTTTCCCTGTTTCTCTATGTCCTGATTCTGTCCTTTATAATTTCTTTTCCTTTCCTTTTCTCCCTCTTCTTCTCCCTTCCCCTTTTGACCCCTTCTCTCTCTAATTCTGATTTTTCTCTTCTGTAGTCCTCTCTTCTGTTTCTTCCTAAGGTAATTACTTTTCAAACTATTCCTTTTTTGGGGTTGTTTTTTCAGATCTTAAATTTTTCCACTCTCTTTCTCCCCTTCCCTTTCTTTTCCCCACATAGAAATACAGTACTTGGTCATTGAAAATGGCTTTCTCTTTGTCCCGCCCGTTCTTGTTCTACAAGGCATTTCTTGTTCTTCCTCATAGTTCAGGATCTCCATTTCTAAAAATGAAATACGAAGCCAAAAGAAACCTCTTCCTTCTTGTGCATCTTCTTTCTGTTTTTAAGTTCCATTCTCAGTTCTTCCAAGAGTGATACCATTTTAAGCATTTAAACAACCACCTGATTAATTTTAGTCCTTTAGATCCCAATAGCCAAAAAATCCAAAAATCGCCAAGCAATCCAAATAATCCAAAATTGTTTTCTTCTTGCTTCTTTTTCCACTTTCTCTTCCAGGGGTTCTCATCTTGTTACAATGTTTCAGTTAAAATGTATCTTTTTAGGAATCTTGGTTAAAGTTTCACCATTAATTCCTTTCACTTCCAGGTGGTCTCCTCCATTTTTCCAGATCCCACCCTTTTTTTTGTTTCGCTTTCTTGTTATGTTTTTTTCCTTCTTTTAAAAGTTTTTGAGAATCCAGAAATCTTTATTATCTCTTTGACATTTTATTTTCAGCTTATATACCTGTTAATGTCAAAGTGGATTTTTGCCGTTTTTTGCTTAAATCTCTTAGTTGTCAATATGGGGAAGAAAAGCAAAAAAACTAAATCCTTTCCCTTCCCTGTCTCATTTGCAGCTTCAAAGGCTTCTTTGGGAACAATATTGTTCTTTATAATTCAAATTCCAGGATAACTTACACTGTTGCTTTTCCAGTTCAACCCGATCAGCCAAAACTTTCTCTTATCTTCCTTCTGCATGTTCTTTTCCAGTCGAGTTCTTCTTTGAAGTGGCCATTTCTGACCACCTCTGCAACTGCCTTCGGGAAAGGGAGTAATGGCCAGCTGGGGAGGAGAGATGCAACTCTCCTCGACCCTGTTGGCAGTCTCCCCCCTCTTCACCACCTCTATGGGGTGGCTTAGTCCCGAAACCAGCTGGCTCAGGGCACTCCAGCAGCAAGCACAGATCAAAACTGTGCACAATTTCAGATTTCAGTCTGTCACCGAAGAAGCTCAAACTGGAACTCCCAGTGTGCAATTCTGAGGGTCCTCCTACACTCCTAGCTCCTGCTTGAAGAGCTGTGACTAGGAGAGCCTTTGCACATCTTCTGGTAGTGCTCCAATTGTGCCTATTCCTGCATAAGGAAGCCTTGTTCACCACCATCCATGTCCTTGCAACTTACTGCCTAGATTTCTATAATATGTTCTACATGTCCTGCCCTTGAAGACAGTTCAGAGACTTTAACTGATGGAAAATGCAGCTGCATGGGTAATAAATGGTGTCAGATACCTGACATATGTAACACCACTACTCTTGCACAAACTGCACTTGTTTCCTATGTGTTTTGGGATACAATCCGAGGTGCTGGTTGTCACCTTTAAAATCCTACATGGCTTGGGACTCGATTATCTGAGGGATCATCTTTTTCTAAGAGTTTTTACCCATTCAATCTGACCCAACAAAGTGGGCATATTGCAAATCCCATCAGTCAAAGTGTGTCAACTGGTAGAAACTAGAGGACATGGTTTTTTTATGCTGTAGCCCCTGTCTTATAGGATATACTCCCCTTGAAGATTGGAAGGCCCCGACCCTATTGGCTTTTTGCAAAGTTTTGAAAACTTTGGTTATTTAGCTGGGCTTGGGGCTCAAAATGTGTAAGGGTCCTGTCATTTGGATTTAATCATCATGGCTGCCATTTGTAGTTATTTATTTTATGAATGTTTTTCTTGTTTTAATGTTTTTTCATTGTTTTAATTGTTTTATAATTTTAGATTTGTAAGCCACCCAGAGTCACTTGGTTGAGTTGGGTTTCTATAGAAATTGAATGAATGCATCCATGCCTGCCTGAATAATATCCTTGCTGTACTCAAAGTACTTTTACTATTTGAATTCCAAGACTCTTGCCCCAAAATGAATGTGTGGAACTTTTTTCCCTAAAAAAAATGTGTTCCATTTTTTCCTTAAAATTTTCCTTACATGCAGAGTTGCTCATACTATGTGCTCTCTCTTTCCAATTTTCCCTGCAGTCATTCTGAGAAAGTATAATAATGTTGGCAAATCAGCTTGTTTTGCCCTGTAGACCTGCTTTAAATGGATTAAAAACTCTGTTGATCACAGGTGAAATTTCTTTACAGATATTAATGAAGGAATTCTGTCTGTCCTGCACTTTAAAATTAAGAAAGAAATATAAAGGTTGATTGCCTGGGAGGATGGAGACTGGAGATACAATATTTGGAATTTAGTGAAAGAATTTAGACATGGACTTGCAGATCACTTGGAGCAATGGGTTAATTAAACAGATCTTCCATCATTAACATGACACTGGACAACATGACCTGCCAAATATATGACTTTCATACAAAACAATACAGAGAATTCATACATAATATTCCAGTAAATCATCTTAGGGTAACACAGAGGCCAAAAATGGTATTACCATTGCTTTATATTTTCACAGGTATAATTTTACATATCACATTCAAAGAAAAACATGGTACTGGGAGTTAATTACATAAATGAAGTAAATAGCAATAGCACTTAGACTTACATACTGCTTCAAAGACCTTCACAGCCCTCTCTATAGTTTATAGACTCAGCCTATTGCCCCCAATAATCTGGGTCCTCATTTTACCATCCTCCGATAGATGGAAGGCTGAGTCAACCTTGAGCAGGTGAGGATAGAACTCCTGGCAGTCAGCAGAATTTAGTCTGCAATACTGCTTTCTAACCACTGCATCACCAGGGTTTCTTCAAATAATATATTATTGCCATTGGCAGTCTCTACTTTGATCCTGGACCACCAAGCAGAATGAGTGTCTCATCTGCTTTTCAAAGCCAATAAGGCCATGGCATCTGATCTATATCCAGATATGAATCAGACCTCCCAAAATCAGACCTCCCAGAATCAGACCTCCTACTGGAATAAATGTTGGGCTATTGTTTTAATGTACATACTCACAACTAGCTGAAAGCTTCATATAGAAAACACATTTACACTGACAAGCACAGAAGGTGTGAATCATCCCACTGAACTGAGAACATGTAGCATGGCCATGGATAACAAGTGTCCATATGATTGTAACTTTTTATAAGAAAAAGAAATGAGCATACGAACTGAAGAAAATGTTCACTCTTAGGAATAGGTAGCTTGGAAATGCTTTGCTTTCACAAAACTGGGCTGTTTCATCTAATTTTTGCAAAAGAGCGAGGGCAATACACTATTTTGGGGATGTTTATTCCACACAGATATACCTCAGCAAATTGGCAAGGAGCATTTCAAATAACTTTCTTTTCCTAAATCCATTTTTGATTGGACTTTTACATGTGGGTGTCTCTTTTTCATCAGGGTGATGCTTTTTCTTTCAGTGCAAATACAAGCAGGTTTAGACTTGTGAAACAGCCTTTTAATACTTTTATGATCTATTTTATATCTGTTTTATTTACTCAGCATTGGAGGCTGCATGCCTATCATTTGAAGATGCTTCCGACACAAATAATGAATGACATGGATCAGCCAAGCTTAGCAATATTCTTTTAGAACCAGTGAGACCAGAGGTGGTATTCAGCAGGATCTGAACAGTTCTGGAGAACCGCTAGTGGAAATTATGAGTTGTTCGAAAAACCGGCAAAGACCACCTCTGACTGATCCCACCCCCATTTATTCTCTGCCTCCTGAGTCCCAGCTGATCGGCTGGGTCTTATTTTGTTGCCCTGTACAGGAGAATGGAGCTGGAAAGCAGGTTAGTGAGGTGGGGAGGGAATGGGGATTTTGCAGTAACCTTTCCCCAGAAGTGGGGAGGGAATGGAGATTTTGCAATATCCTTCCCCTGCCACAGCCACCAAGCCACGACCACCAAGTCATGGCCACCAAGCCATGGCCACAGAACCGGTAGCAAAAAAATTTGAATCCCACTACTGAATGAGACCATTACAAAGCAAGGCATGGATTTTTCAAATTGCCAAAATGTTTTTAAAAACTTGCTCATGGCATGGTGGGGCTGTCTAGATGGACTATGTTATTTGAAGAACTAAGTATTCCAGTATACAAGTGTAAGTCAACAACTTTCTTTGGGCTAAAAATTAAGAAGCTTCTTTTAAAGACACGTAGTCCTCGATTTTTAAGTCACTTTTTGGTGCTGTTATAACTTTGTATGGTCACTGATGTACTGTTGTAAGTGAAGAACTACCTGCATACAGTAGGTATAGGTATTCTTCAAGATGCTGTAAGTGTTTAAAAATATTTAATTGTTCTGAATCTTTTAATAGTCAAAATCCAATAAACACATTTTTTTAAAAAGTAATAAAGTTTCATCAGGGATAGCTATTTTGGTTCATTAAAAAAGTTAAATCACAATAAAGCAATACAATACACCGTATGCTCACAATGTGGTATAATTCTACATGGTGATCCCCTATGCATTCAAAATCTTCATGCTTTCAGGGTATTCTTGAAGAAATGACACGCTCTCGTTTCAGATCATCTGCTAAGGAAGTATGTGTAAAAAATCACCTATGAGTTTGGATGGTTTTGGTCAAAATGGGTGAGTTTCTTGACTTTGTCCCATAAAAAGGAGGGTTTTTTTTCTCTAACCATATTTAGTATGTGTTACAGCAGCACTGAAAATAGTGACTTATGACCATTTTTCAGACTTATGACCATTTTAGCATCCCCATGGTCATGTGATCAAAATGCAGGCACTTGGTATGTTCTTGTGATGGTTGCAGTGTCCCAGAATCTTTTGTGATCTTCTGACAAGCAAAAGCAATGGGGAAGCCAGATTCAATTAATAACTGTGTTACCAACTTAACAAACCACAGTGATCCACTTAACGACTGTGGGGAAAAAAAGAACATAAAATGTGGCAGAGCTCACTTAACAATTGTCTTGCTTGGCAACAGAAATGTTGGCCTCAATTGTGGTCATACATTGAGGACTATCTGTATTATTTTCTTGTTGAAATTTTTTATAAATAGTAGGAAACCGCATTCAAAAAAGACTAATTTTCCTTGCTTTCTTTTTGCAGTTGTTCTGCTGGGTCCTCGAAAAGACCCTGAGCTGTACAGTACAGTTGGGTGTTTTCTTCTTCTGTGTGCTAAAGAAAGTGTAATGTCTCCTTAGCTGAACTTGACTCCTAGTCCATTCTGTTTTCTGGCAATAATATCAAAGAAGTTTTGCTATTGCCTTCCTTCAGGATTTCTGTAGCATGTGTTTACTTTTCACAGCCTAGAATCCCCAGGTGGTCTCCCATCCGAGTTCTAATGTAACATTGGGCATAGGCTCAATTTGCAAGTTGATACAGGTGTAGCTGTCACAGACTTATAATGAGCTCCCCTGTTGCTCATGTAGCATCCAAGTGGCAGACGCTAAAAAAGATCAGGTTGATACCAATGTGAAATGAGAGGTTGAATATAGTCAGATGGTAAAATTATGCTGAAGGAATTATCTCATGTGAATTTCAGAAGGACAGGCAAAAGTACTCTTAATTGTTGCTTTGGTAAATCATTTTCTTCCTAGGGTTGCATTGTTTTACTGAATCATTAACATAGTTTCAGTGACTAATATAATGTCTGCCAAAGCACAAGTATAAATATTCAAATACATTCATATGTGCAATTTCTTTGTAATGCTGGATTTTATGTTGAAATTAAATGAATACAGTTAACACGACTCAAGGGGGAAATGAAAAGCATCCACGCTGCACCATCCTTAATTTAGGTAAGCTTCTGGAACTTTTCGAGTAAAATGTCTTTTTTTTAAAAAAAAAAAAGTGAGAATCACACATTGAAAATCCAGTGCTGTACTTTAATGTACAGCAAAGGTACTATGATTATGTCACAGTTTGTCCAATAAATTAAACACTACTAGCAAGACATTGTTTCTAGTTTTCCTGACATTTCATCTGATAATAGCAAAAGAGGAAGACAAAAGGGTTGGGGAGAAGGAGGCAGAGATAACATTGTTGAAGTTGTTTTATGTCTAAGATACTTTCTCTGCTGGAACATGATACAGTACATGTTCAGGTTTTTTTTTCCTTTTCAATTTTTTTTCTATATAGCCTCTTTTCCAGTGGTGAACTAAGTGAACTAACAATCTCCAACAGAAAATTATTTGTAACAAAAGCAATAGCACTTCGACATATATACCGCTTCATATCACCTTAGAGTCCTCTTTAAGCAGCTTACAGAATCAGCCTATTGTCCCCACCCCAACAATCTGGCTCCTCATTTTACCAACCTCGGAAGGATTGAAGGCTGAGTCAACCTTGAGCTGGCCAAGATTTAACTCCTGGGAATGAGCAGTGAGTTAATCTGCAGTACTTCCTTCTAACTTAGACTTAGAAAGACTTAGATAACTTTGTTGTCACGTTGAATGTACACTAATCAGCATACATTAAAATGAAATTTTATTGCGTACCACTCTCAAAGGTCCACCTCCAATATACACTACATAAACATGACAAAATAAATAAAAAATATGCATATACCCACACATATATACTGTGCCACAAGAGCTGCTATCATCCCAAGCCCCTCCCTCCCCAATTAGCCATGTGTGACAGGACCAAGAATGGGGAGATAATAAAATTATTTCCCTTCCCCCTTCTCAGAAGGACAACTCTTATTTTATTTGTTTACTTATTTGTTAAATTTTAATGTATGTATGGGAGGCAACCAAACTCTAATGTTAAATATAGTAGAATCCTAGGACAGTAGTATAGACATTCCCACTCTGCCTTCATACTATGAGTATGATTTCATATAACCATGATCTATTCTTCTCTCTGTGCACCAGTTTCTCTTTGACAGAGCTATGAATAACTGAATTGACACTTGAGGGTTTCATTATGGTGATTGCACATATGTAGTTCAACTACCTGTTTGGTATCTTTTCCTGCTTCTCTGTCCTTACCTATTTGGAATGGCATTTACAGTGAAGGACTAGATCCAGTTTCAGAGGAAATAATGCAGAACTTTTTGTGTTATAGAATTAGGGGGTTCTGTAAAGGAATAGAGCAAACCTTGATGTTTCAGCCCACCTATCTAGCTGATCAGCAATGCATCCACTGTCCTGAACAGCATATGATTTTCATGGAAGGGAAAGTCTAGAACTGCTGCCATACCAGATCTAGATATCCTTGTGAATAGGGCATTGAGAAGTATTGTTAGTCACAAGTCCTGTTGTGCTAACTCCACCCCTTATATACTCAAATGCAACATTGCTACACAAGCATCAAAGGGTTGAGCTTGTGTCACAAAGTCATGACATTGTTTTGTCTGAATAGCATCCCTAGAGCCAGGACCAATTCCTATGACTTCATGAATTATAAATAATTTGTACTAATAGTGATACTTGTCAAACTTTCTCCATGCCGCTACAATTAATAATATGAGTCAGAGAGTTTATTTCATCCAGCCATCCCTGCCTTATTTAGTTTTGCTAAAAGAAATGTACAATGCTTGTGAGTGAGAGAGAAAAATACTACCATGCCTCAATAGAAAGTTGTGTTTAGAACTTATCACTGTCTGATCTCCTCTATCTATGGAACACAGAATCCCATTTTATTTCAGCAACACATCTGGTTAAGCTAAAAGATCATGGTCACCCGATTCACAGTATTTTACACAGATAAGCCTAAATGTAAACTGTACAGTTGCAGGTCCAGATTGATAATAAATTATATTATCTTTCCCTGTCTGATGACTACCAGATATGTGATACTTCAACTTTCCCTAATTCCTAGCCATCATGGGTAATCTGGCCTATCAGTAATGCATCCACTGTCCAGAATAGCCATCATGGGTAATCAGGCTAGCTGTAAATTATGGCATGTCTGGTGAGGGAGCTTCAAGTTGGGGAAAGCTATGTCACATCACTGTGCCTCTGGAAGAGTATAGCTGCAGCACTTAACAGGCAGTGGATTAAAACCCATGAGAATTTAGATGCATTGTTTAAGAAAAAGCATAACATCAAATTTTACCCTCAATCAGATAGGACCAAGTAGAATAATTGTTCCACACATTGAAGCAAAGACTGGAATGCAAAATGTGGCATAGGAAGATGGTGCTTTTGGAATCTGAAGTACAATATAACATTCTTCTGTATTCCCATCTAACATCCTCTTGTGAAATAAAATAATTGTTAGTCAATCAATATTTGGCATATTGAAGGTGGATGCGTGGCTTAACACCAGGGCAATCTGTCTGTCTATAATGCAGTAACAGCTGAAACCAGAATGACATTCAGTCAGTTCCAAATTACAAACTGTACTTTTGGACATAACCTATTGATTTAGTTGAAAATGGGAAGATTTGGAATGTCTGAAAAAAAGTGTAAATCTTGGGGTGGTTGACTGAGCAAAATCAATAAAGTGATATGCAAAACATGTGGGGAAGATAAAAGGTTGAATAGTTACCTTCACAAATCACCATCTTTAGGTGATATATGAAGTTCCATTCCAGGTTCACTTGTAAAAAAAATGCATGAAACACTGAAGAAGTCAGACAATCTGTTCCTTTAAGAGTTCCAATTGCTACCTTTCCAGGACTCCAGGATTTATGGTTTCCCCCTCACCCAATACATAAGCCTCTGCTTGTCATTTAGAAGCACACATTAATATACTTACACTACAAAACAAAAAGTTATGAAGAAAGAGTTAACAAATTCAGATTGTATATTTGAGTATTTGTTCAGAGAACTTTCACCTGATTGTCAACTTGAGACCAACTTACAGTGACAACTCTGAGTTTGTTTGTTCTTTTCTTCCCTCTTCATTTTTTGTTATATTTTTCAGAATGTAAGCTCACAGTATAGGAGCTGTTTTGATTTAAATCTGTGTAAATGTTATGCATTATGTAAAGTATTTTGGATGTAACTCTATACAGTAAGCCCAGATATTCATTCAGGTTATTCTTCACTGTAGTTTTAAAACCATATGGCAGTGCAATTCAAATCATATCTCCCAAAAGCAGAATGTAGATGTAAACAAGAATATTAAATGACATGAAATGACCATGTTTTTTAAAAAGTCTTATCTTGACTAAGCAATTTTATTAGTGTTTCTTGATTGAATCCTTCCTGCGAATTGGATTTTGCAACACCTGCTTTTCTGGACTAAATGCTTTTTGGAACACAGGCTGGCCCTGTTCCCCTTGTTTTTGCTTCCTTCTACTCAAGTGACTCTTGGAGATTTGCTTAATCTAATTCTGCTTTTTTTTGCCCTGACTTGCAGAAAGAGAACAATTAACATTGTGTTCCATGTGGTTGACTGAGTTTTGAAGATGTTATTGTCCCTAAAGAGAGCAGTGGATGTTCCACACCTGGGGTACAACCTTTTGAACAATTGAAATATGTTATGCATATGTCTGTTTGCTATATTCATCTGGTTTGAAGAAATACGAAGAGGGTGAAGCAGGGCTGTATTCTGTCTCCAGTATTATTTAATATCTACTTTGAATCAATTTTCAATGAAGCTAGAAAACATCAATGCTGGCCTCAAAGTAAATGGTGTTTGGATCAACAATTTAAGATATACTGATGACACAGTTCTGCTTGCTAGTAAGCATGAAGATTTTCAGTTCCTCATCAACAGAGTCACAGAAATATCTGGAAAATACATCTTGAAGTTTAACACCTCAAAAACCAAGATCATGGTCATCAGCAAACAACCCATTAATTCACCACTGATAACTTCGGAAAGAATACCACCAGAAAAAGTTGAAAGGATCACGTACCTCACTTCTAATTTACATGAAAGCTGGAACATGACCACTGAAGCAAAAACAAGGCTAGAGAAAGCTCAAACAGCATTTTTCAAAATGAAAAAGGTCTTCTGCAGTCACAACATAAGTCTAAGATTGAAGGTTTGTCAGGCGCTACATTTTTTTCTATCCTGATCTATGGAGTAGAGAGTTGGTCTCTGACAGAAAGCCACTTGAAGAGACTCGAAGCATTTGAAATATGAATTTACAGGTGGCTGTTACATATAAGTTGGGTTGAAAAAATCAGAAATGAGGAGGTGATAAGCCTCTTGGGAAAGCCAAGGGAAATCATCAAAACTATAAAAAAGTGAAAGTTAGATATTTTGGATATGTGATGCGGTACCCAAAAAATACAGCATATCAGGCAAACAAGGTCCAGGCAATGTTCTTCTCAGAAACAATGAAGAAAAAATGTTTTTCTTCTCCAGAAGAACATCATGGCTTCAAAATAGGGACTGGTTTGGAGAAAACTCAATAACACTTTTTCGTACTGCTGTTGATAAAAATAGGATTGCAAACATAATTGGCAATATCCAATGAGGGATATGGCACAACAACAACAAGAATATCTGGTTTGCAGGCCATAAATGTTGGAGACCTCAACTATTCAGTTATAGTCATAGTGCTGCCAGTGAAGATAAATCTTTGGGGCTTGGGGCTACCATATTTCAACTGCAAGTATGGATGTCATGTACCTACATGGCAGCAGCAGAGACTAAGCTTCAATTAAGTGGCCATTTAGGTTTTTCTAGTCTAGAGATATAACCAAATTCAGATGAATAAAATCCAGAAATGTTTTTGAGATACTACAGTCATTCCTGCTGGATAGAAATTGCAATTCCAGGTTGCCTAAGAAGTCATTATTGTTCCTAATACAAGAAAATGTAAATTGAATAAGCTCAAGCAACGTATATTTTCTAAAGCCATAATTAGATGTTGAAGTATTTGACAATTCTTTGCAAGCCCAAACACCCAGCTGAATACATTTCTAATAAGAATATGTAAACTGAAATTTCATTGAATTAGAATATAGTTACCAACCTCCACAGACAAGGACATCAGGGGTTTTGATAAAATTACTTCCAGAATTAAATTACTTCCTGGAAGTAATCTGGAGGCAAGATAATACTTTTTAAAAAGGTAGATTTGAATCCTCAATCTTCCTGTTTTACTCAAATAAAATTTCTGGGTATCATTCTGAAAGAATTCAACCATTTCTTCTAAACTGATACATAGGTTTCTGAATAGTTTGTTTTCCCTCTTATACAAGTCACAGATCTGTCTGTCTATCTGTCTGTCCATCTGTCTATCAATCATCTCTATCTATCATCTATCTATCTATCATCTAACTGTCTTTTATCTATCTCTATCTATCTATCCATCCATCCATATCTATCTATCTATCTATCTATCTATCTATCTATCTATCTATCTATCTATCTATCTATCTTTCTATCATCTATCATCTATCATCTATCATCTGGCTGCCATTCCCACCAAAAGCAATTCTGAGCAGTGTAAAAGAGAGCTAAAAGCTGTAAATAAACACATAAAGCCCCTATCATTATTAATTATAAAAACAATTGAAAATACTATAAAAATAAAACAAACAAGGGAATAGTAGGCAAAGGATGTTAATAATAATGGAGATACCTAACAAATTTTACAGTATGCTTGCTACAGCAGTGAAAATGAGGCACCAACTAAAACATCATCTCCCCCAGTTGGAATTCAGTTACTTGCTGACCACTTGAACATTTTTAGAATCTTATTACCTTTAGCATTTCCTGTTTGGGGCTTGTGCTATGACCTAATGAAGGATGATGATTTGTTCCTACTGAGTCACTGCATTATAGTAATAGACAACTTTCTACCTTCAAATAACAAAACATTAAATGTCAGGCAACTGATTGGCTTGTGCTTTCTAATAGAAGATTCCAATTGATTTTGCTGTTCATGGAGCTCTTAAGTCCAAATATTATTAATGTAAAAGATGCTGTTCTAATATCAAAATCTGTGGGATTTTTTATTCATTTGAAATATTAGGAGATTCTCTTTCCTATAAGAGATGTGCCGTATATATTTACATATAAACCCATCCACAAATAAGCCAACCCTCACACCTTTAACTAAAATACAGTGAAAAATGTGCCACCTGCAGGTGTGCCAACTTTCAATATTTTTAATACTTTAATTCTCACAATTGGCTTATCCATGGGTAATCTATGGATTATCCATTTTTCATGGTATTTTGGTGGAAAATTCGAGGGTCAGTTTAGCAGTGAATGGGTTTACATGATTAGATAAAGGAGAAATGAGCACTTTTAAAAGTATTACAATGTATCTTCTGATTTACTGTTTTACTGTTTTATGATTGTTTTATAGTTATTGGTTTTGTTCTGAGTATCTCAGAATTGCTTAAGATGGGCAGCTATATAAATATTTTAAATGAATCAATAAATATTATTGCTGATAAGTCCATTCATTGATAAGCTGAAGCCAATTTTTGTGTGTATGATGGCATCTAAAAATTTGTGAATATACATATTGTATGGTATGTATGGAGGATCCAGGACTGAAGAATGGCAAGATAATTTGTGATTAGGTTTCTTTTCAAGTCAAAAACAAAAGAGAAAGGGGAGGAATTTCATATGGATATGAACACTTTTTGAAAATGTTTTTGAGGGGGTGGGAGGGTGGGAGACAGGAAGGAAGGAAGGAAGCAAAGGAAGGAAGGAAGGAAATAAAGATATCTCTTCATGAATGTATGTATGTATGTATCCATGCATGCATGCATGTAACTATGTATGTATTTCAATGGGTAGTAGCCATGCTTCAATATAAACATCCAAAGATAATCTGCATCGATAACTGGTTCACTCATAAGCCACTACAGGTAGTCTTTGACCTATGACCAGTTGTTTAACAACTGTTCAAAGTTACAACAGCTGATAAAGCACTTCTAGCCATCATAAAACCTTATGCTGCTCCTCCATCTGCTATCACATGTCCAGATTTCAGGCATTTGGTAAACAGTTCACATTTATAACTGCTTGCCAAGCATGCCACAATCATGTGATTGTCATCTGCAATCTTCTCTGCTGGCTTCTCCAGAAAGTCAATGGGGAAGCCAGAAAGAAAGGTTGCAAGCTGCTGCCACCTGCCAAGAAAAACAACAACCTCTCTCTTGTCTCTAGGGGTTGGCTGAAAGACCTGCCTGCAGAGTGGAGCTTAGCCCTTCCACCAGAGTAGAGAAATGTGCCTCAAATTCCAAGGACCTGAGCATAGGTTTCTAGGTTTCAGCAGAAGCATTCTCTTCTGTGCATGGTGAAGAGCTCAGTCCCTCCTATGGGCTGCAGAAACAGGGCCTGGATCTTGAAGATCTGAGTCCCACATCTGCAGCATAGCAAAGCTATTCTCTTCTGGACATGGAAGAATGATGGAAAGCTAGATTGCTAGACTTCAGAGCAATAGTTTTCACTGCCTTTTGGAGAAGGAAACTTCCACCGATCACAAGAATGGATCCCATCTACAGGATGCTGCAAGGCATCCTTGGTAGGAAGGCAACACATCCTATCAGCTGGGCGTACCTGCAGCTGCAGAAAAAGGCAAAGGTAAGTTGGTCCAGGTATATTGGAGCAAGGCCCAATTAGGCAGGGAGTGGGCCTGAACTTCCTGGGCATGGGGGCAAGGAGAGAGGCACTCTGAGTGATCACTTAATGACTACAGCTGGAAGAGCCAAGATTATAGTCATTGAACAAAATCGTTATGTGGGTGTGTCACTTAACTACTTCACTAAAGGAGCATATGTTTATCCTTCTAATACTGGGAAAGAAATCTTGTAGATATAAGCAGGGTGTGGAGAATCCCTTTTCTTTGTTCAGATGCCAATGCCTATACAATAGGAATTTAGCTCAGGATAGCATGAAACTCTGAGAATATTAAAACTTGTCACTAAATGAATAGACACCAAACAAGGTATATCACTGTTAATGTAGCAGAACATTACAAGCTGGAAAAATTAACATCCCAAATCAGGTAAAGAGTAACAACATTAGCAATTAATATCTAGTTCAAACTGGCAGAAAACACTGCTAGTAATGATATTAGATTGATAATCTGATTGAATGCCTGGAAGGTGAAATTAACTGAAATAGTGATTTAATTGTAATTATTTTTCAGTTTAATGTTTCTGTGGCAGGTCTCATCGATCATTTTCATCTCTTCCACATTTAACTGCTTTTCCTACAGTCATATTTAAATAATGCACACTGAACACTGTTTCAGTATACCGTAGAAAAAGACACAATTTTGTCTTATTGGTGGTGGTTGTTATTGATAAGCATATATGTTAAAAGCCACAGTGGCACAGTGATTAGAATGCAGTACTGCAGCTACTTCTGCTGACCGTGGGATGCCTGCAATTTGGCAGATTGAATCCCACCAGGCTCAAGGTTGACTCAGCCTTCCATTCTTCCGAAGTGGGTAAAATGAGGACCCAGACTGTTGGGGGCAATATGCTGACTCTATAAACTGCTTAGAGAGGACTGTAAAAACCACTGTGAAACAGTATGTAAGTCTAAGAGCTATTGCTATATGTTAAGAAATTTATAATGATAGAAATGATTGTCCAAGAACAATGTTACTGTAAATATGTCAACTGAATTTCAGTCTTCAACAGGGGTGGTATTCAATTTTTTTAACAACCAGTTCTGTAGGTGTGGCTTAGTTGGTGGGCATGGCTTGGTGGTCATGTGACTGGGTGGGTGTGGCCAACTCAACATCATATCGAGGGGCGCTTCTCCTCGTCTCACCTCTCATGACTGTGGGGATGCTGCAACAGTCATGTGAAAAACAGTCATAAGTTACTTTTTTCAGAGCCATTGTAACTTTGAATGGTCACTAAATGAACTGTTGTAAATTAAGGATTACATGTACAAAAATACAAAAAGCTTCTTTGCTTGCAAAAAGCTGTCCTAAATACCATCATTAGATTAAAAATACATGCAAGCCAGAGTTACAAGTCAGGCAGGGTGCCAGAGCACTTTGAGGAATTAAAATAATTGAAATGCTATGGTAACTATCAGCAGCCAACACTTGCTCATAAAATAAAACCATTTAGCTGAGAGGTCACTTAAGCTCTCCAGAAAGAGCACACCCAGGAGAAGCAATCCTTAGATCCATTTGCATCACTTAAAGATACCAGATGGTCTCACTCACCTCACAAGATATCCTAAGGAAATCATCCAGATTTAAGGAAAA
>BHFT01035610.1:0-17936 GCA_004320025.1 Laticauda laticaudata
GTCTCCGGTGGCTGGGAAATGTCGGACAGCCTTGGTTCTATCTCTGCATCCAACACAGAGCATCCATCAGAGCCTTCCCCAGACTCCAGAACTGGCCCAAGTTCCTCCCCAACCTCCTCATTGTCCAATTCTGCCACCAGCTCTGTTGGCAGCTGGTGGGCCACAGCATATGTATGGAGCTTTTTGCTTTATCACAGGGGTGTCAAACTGGCAGCCTGCAGGCCGGATGCATCACATGAAGGCCACGCCCACCCAGCTCCACAAAGGCAAAAAAGGTAATGTTACATGATGTCACATGAGGTCATTGAGTTTGACACCCATGCTTTATCAGAATTGAAGTTTTAAATAAAACAAGCTGAGAGCAATGGAGTTTTGTCCAAATTTTATTTCTGAAAATTAATATTTGTTTAAAAATAACTGAATGCTAATTGTAATTATTTCACATTAAGTGAATATAAAAGTTATTTTTAGTCAGGAAATAATGTGAAAATATTTTATTTAACAAGGTAGGGAAAAATTCAAAGAATGCCTTCTGCATTCTTTCTAATATGGATAGTCTTTGATTTAACCACAGTTCATTTAGTGATAGTTCAAAATTACAATGGCATTGAAAAAAGTGACTGATGATAAATCACAGTTACCACCTTTGTAGCATCCCCATGATCAAGTGATCAAAATTCAGATGGTGGGCCATTGGTTCATACTCATGACCATTGCTGTATCCTAAGGTCATTTGATCACCTTTTGCAATCTTTTGACAAGCAAAGTCAATGCAGAAGCAACATTCACTTAACAACCAGTTTACTAAGTTATCAATTGCAGTGATTCACTTAACAACTTGGCAAGTAAAGTCATAACACAGGTAAAAATTCACTTAACAAATGTCTCACTTAACAACAGAAATTTTGAGTTCAATTGTGGTCATAAGTCAAGAACTACCTTTACTCTTACTCCTCTGGAATTCACTCCTCCCTCCTGGGGATCTACCTCCTTATCCATCACAACAATATATTTTGGTTGTGTGTTTGACCTCTGAAGTATTAGTCACTGTCATCATCAACATAATCCCAATCATTTACTCCCAAATATATTTACTAAAGGTTATGCATTAAGATCTACCATGCTGATTCAGGTTGATAAATAGCTAAATGTTTTTCAATTGCCCAGTCTTGGACTGAGACAGAGTGACTGACTCAAAGTCACCAGGCAGCTTCTGTGCTTAAGGATAAAACCAAAACTTCAGTTTCCCTAGTATTAGTAATCACCTTCATCACCTCAGTAGCTCTCTAATATAAAGGGAGAAAAATAGCATACCTGTAACTAAACCAAAGTGATGTGTAAAAAAACAATTGTAGAGGAAGCAGCTTGGGAAAACCAACTCGTTACCAGTCTACTATCTTCACGACAACATAATCTAACCACAACTCTGTTTCATTCTATTGTCACAATGATCCAATGGTCTTATCTTTTACTATATCATTGGCTGTAACTTTTGGCTCCCCATATCTTTGCACAAAATCAAAATCTTATGGTCTCCAACTGAGCTTTTATATTATTTTCATTTAACTCCAGCTTTTCCTTTTTGGAAGCTTAAGGCATAACTCATGGTGGTTACCCCTCATTTTTTTTTATGATGAGTTAGATTCAGTTGAAAGACAATGACAAGCCCAGACAGAGTCAGTGAGTCCAATGAAAACTGGGGAGGATTCTCATGGCTTTAAAACATTTTGAAGCCAAAATATTATCTGAAATCCTTTATGGGACACAAATGGGATTCTGTCTGAAAAAGGAGTGGCAGATAGAAGTGCAAACAAAATTCCAGCAATCAATTCTAACGGCCCCTGATGGGATGTCAAATGCTCTGTTAAGTATTGATACAGGAATGCCACTTATTCAGGTTAAGATGTGGAAGATGGTGATAACTTACTAGGTCAAAATGCAATTCTTCCCAGTTGGTCTGACTCCTCTAGTTTTAACAGATAATTTTCATCTCCTTGAAAACAGGTGGTAGAGTATAAGCTGGGATCTCTTCACTACTTTTAATATCAGTAGGTTGTGAGCAAGCTAAGCAATTAATTATTGAATGACGAAGGGATATGGAGGTCAATGCTCCCTGAACATGATAAAATTTGGATAAACAGGGGCACCTGAGATACGGCAACTTTCCTTAAGCTGAAAATCGCATTCTTTAGATTTAACCTTATTTGCACTTCTTAAAGGCAGGTACAGGTACTGTGGCTGAATATATTTGCCCATATTTGCCCATGTGGTGATGAGGAAATCAAAACCATCTCACACATATTATAGAGACATGAGGTCAATGTACATTCTGTTCCTTATAGTTAATTTCCTTAGGAGGCCAGATAAATTTTATACAAACCTTTTCCTTCAGAATTTAATACTATTCATTACATGTGCAGTAGTTACATTTTGTATTGTATTATGAAAATAAGATACATTGGCTAAAGATATACCGGTAATTACCTTTGTTTTAAATATTACCCTTGGTTTTATACATCTTAAAGAATAAATTGTTAGGGAATATAACTTTTTTATTTTAATTTTATATCTATTAACATTTTAGGTTTATCATCTGAGTAACAATGTCTCTTACATCATAATAATACACAATAGGAGTGAATGTTCTACTATATGATTTATTTTGCTAATTGTTAACATATTATTAAATTTATTCGCTTCACTTTGTTTTTGTTCTTTTTATTTTGCTGTTCATTGACTGAATACATTATTATTGATTGAAATGGAGAGGTGAGTCTGAGGCCAGTGATCTGACTATTCAAATTTTCTACCCCACTTTTGTTTATGAATATTTCCACTCAGTCTCTGTTCTCTCTCCCTCTACTAAAAAATGTCTTTGTTTCTTCTTTCCAAGCTGTCATCTTAATCTACCTTACCTTCAAAGGCTTTCTGGTTCTTGTCCCAGTTGAATATGAATCCACACAGCTGCATTTGCTCCCGCTGAGCTCTCATCTACTTTACATCTTTCTCATTTTCCTTCACTCTTTTGCTTCTCTCTTCTATTTGTTCATCACTGATACTTAAGTTATTACTTCTTGTAATGCACTCTTGTACCCTGCCCTGTAAAAGAGCAAATTCAGTTGTGCTGGTCTCGGAGCTACAAACAATAAAAATAATGGCTGTAAGCTAAAGGAGATTACTATATTTTCATTCCCTGTTTATTTTCAGCTACAGATTCTACAAAATTGATAGACATTTGTACAAATGTACTTATTAAGAAATTTCAGTGAGAATGCATTTCATTTTTCCTTATTCAGAAACAGGCCATTGAAGTTCAGTTGTAATATGAATGCAATAAATTGTTATAAAACATACCTGTTCTTTACTGAGAAATTGTGTAAAACACAAGGGATCAGAGTTAATACTTGTAGCCTCAGTTTAGATACTTTGCATTTACAAGATGACTGCAGTAGAGCTTTTTATACATCTATATGGGCTAGAACTCGGTAGTAGCTGAATTCCACCTCACATAGAGTGACTACGTATGCAACTAGGTTCTTGCTGTAGATTATCACATATAAGCATTAATAGAAGCAAACAGAACATTGTCTATTCATTAACATTATAAGTGTAGTTAAGAGGAAATAGAGGTTGTTCCTCATCAATGTGATTTTAGGACAAAGATTTCAAACTTTAGGATATCTGCCTTATCTTGATCAGATTGCAGTTTTTAAGATTCAGGTTCAAAGGTGGAAACTTTTCTTCAATCTGGTACTGATAGTGAAAAATCACATTACAGCAGTGATAAAAAAGGACCTCTTATTAACTTCAGCTACTAAATCAAATACATTCAATCTTGAAAGAGAAAGACTTTGTGATGCATAACTTAAAGCTAAATTGCTCCAATGCATTTTTTTTTTTTTTTGCAGAGAGAGTCATGAAGACAATTCAAAAAGNCATTTTTTTTTTTTTTTGCAGAGAGAGTCATGAAGACAATTCAAAAAGCAAGGTATAAATGATAATTGGTGCTTCCAGGGATGTTACCTCTTCCATAAAATAGCTGTAGTGGTTACCAGTTATTTTTTGGACCCAATTCAGAGTGTTTACTATGATGAATAAAGCCTTATAATTTTGGCCCAAAATTGTTTGCCCACACACCAATTCCTCCGCAGACCCAACAGGCATAAAATAATATCCAAGCTAATTCTATTTTGGGGATATAACATATGTCTATTTTGGGGATATAACATAATATGTGCTTAAATACTTCTATTTCGGATTTGAGAGTTCTTTAGGTAGCTTAGACAGATTTTAATATTTTTATTATGCATCAATGTTTTGAAACTACTCAGAACTAAAAACAGAACTGTACATTTTAAATGAACAAACATTTTGTAGTAAAATATGAAATACTTAATGCTTGGCATCAAATGCTCAATGCTTAGCATCACCACTTAGTCTGTGATAGATATATCTCTGCACAAAACCTTAAATTCCATCATGGTAAAATACTAGAAGAGACATGAAAAGAACCAAGGTAAATCACTAAGGAAAAACTGCATATTGGAGTTACAATGTAAACCACATATCGTTGGTTATTGCACAATATATTCCTTTAATTTACAGGAAAGTTTGTTAGAAATATTTCATTAACAGTTTGGTTGGATGTTAAAAAAATTACTAAGGTGCATTTTTACAGTTTTTATTAATTACAACCAGAAGAGTGCGAATGAGATCAATGTGCTAATGTATTCTATTTCCTGCTTTTATAAAGTAATACCCTTCCTCTTAATATATTCTTTACCATACAAAAGCTCTGCAGCTACAGTAAAGGCAATCCTCAATTTATGACCACCACTGAGCCCAAAATGTCTGCTGCTATGTGTTAAGTGAATTTTGCCTCATTTTAAGAAATTTCTAGCCACCGTTGTTAAGTGCATCACTGCAGTTGTTAAATTATTAACATAGTTGTTAAATGAATCTGGCTTCCTCCATTCACTGGTTTCTCAGAAGGTCATAAAAATAAACACATGATCCAAGGACATTGCAACTGTCATAAATATGAAGTAGTTGCCAAGCATTCAAATTTTGATCACATGACCATGGAGGTGCTGCAACAGTCATAAGTGTGAAAAATTAGCAGGTCAGTTTTTTCAGTGCCTGTAACTTTAAACAAATACTTATACATAGAGGACTATCTGTGTAGTGATATGACAGTAATAAATTTGTAATAGTAGTATGTATCATGATGGATTGTTTGCAACATGGGAAACATGAAACACAATACAACTTTACCTATCTACTTTTATTGGAAAAATGAATAGAAATAAATAAAATATACAATAATATGCCAATTAAAATGTGCATTCTTGTGTTTTATCTTGTTTTACCAAAATATCACTGCTTCCTTTATTGCACAATTTAGTATTCCAAATGTGATTTATAAAAGTAGTGAACAGTAGAAACACTCATCCCAAGGTTGAAACTGTTGATAAATAATTTTGTTTCAGTTTTATTTCTGTGCCAGTCTAAAAGGATGCCTATTATTTTTCTTTTCAGATATAGCTTAAAGAACTATTTCCCTTGTAAGATATAGCTTAAAGTTTGCAATTTATGAAAATTCTTAATTTGATAGCCTTATACAATATTGAGAAATATCTTTGCTCCTACATATGTTTATTAATTTAATGAGTAAGACTGCTGCTCATTAAGTTTACTATAGGAGTATGGTTAGTAAGGATTTTAGCTGTTCTCTGCAATTTACATATAGTTATCATGTCATCAAGCTGCATGTGATTCTGTAAGATTGTAAAGTTTTTCCTAATTAGTTACTAAACACAGGATGTTCATTTAATTTTATTCATTATTAAAGCATTCTGTTCTACAGAAATATATTAGAAGTCTTTTTTTAAAGCTTTAAACAAGTATTAGTAAATTTTACTTAATGTATGATTAAGGAATATAGCACACATTACTTATGTTATCAACCTTGTTTCTCACTCCTACTTCTTTCATATTTTTCGATCATTGTACCAGCAAGAACATACACTGAAGTATACACTCACGTGGATATTCACTCCCATGGATGCAACACCTACCTACAGTATATATATTTCAAATTATTCTTAAGATATATGTTTTTGGTCATTGATTTAGACAGGAAAAACAACTGAGGTAAACAAACTGTTTATTTTATATTTATTTAGTTAATTTTAGGATTTGGGAGATAAAGTGATTATTGAAAAGTATTTATAACAGTGTAATATTTATTACTTTGATAATCCCTTGGGGATATATATATATATATATATATATATGGTATTCAGCTTTGTCCAGGTCTTTTCCCACATCATCATAGTCGTGCTTTTAAAGTTGTAGCAACATTTTGGCAGAA
This sequence comes from Laticauda laticaudata, assembly GCA_004320025.1. Taxonomy (NCBI): domain Eukaryota; kingdom Metazoa; phylum Chordata; class Lepidosauria; order Squamata; family Elapidae; genus Laticauda; species Laticauda laticaudata. Next base: position 6,374 of record BHFT01035610.1, read on the forward strand.
TCTCATCTGCCATCATCAGGCTTCTGCCTACACACACACACTCACACACACAGTTATAAAAATTATCCTATTTATTTAAAAATGTACAAAATGTTATTTTATAAAAGTAATAAGTAAGTTTTAAGATATCCTGCAGAATGTAAGGAAGAATATTTGCCAAACAATACCACATAGCTTGCCTTCCTAAGAACTAAAAGCAAAGTTCATACTCTTGTTTAGTATATCTATCAAACATCTACTTCACAAAAAGTTTAATCCTCTTAGTCCACTATCAATTAAAAAAAAACTCGTCAGCCTGCAGAAAATAAAACAATTCATAACAATGAAATAAAAACTAAATATTCATTTCAGTACCATGGACAAGACCAATAGCCAGTGCATCTGACATTTAATTTAAATGTATCCTGCTGCAGAATAAAACATTCGAATTATGAATGAAAGATTAAAAATTGCTGGTGGTTAGGCCTTTTTTTTTTTGACATAGTATGATAAATATTAGAACCACACAATTAAGTTTTGACTATTTTTTTCTTTTACCGCTGCCATTAACATTTAACTGAATCACAACCTAAATGTCTCTGGTTTCCAACCAGAAATTACAGATACAATCTGGTCTCTGTCATTTCAAATTTCAGTCTGATATATTTTATGTATGTCCTTTACCTTACCCCAGTTTAATAAAGTTTTTTTTTATTCAACTGGTAAAATTATGGTTTGTCATAATATTTTGTTTTCCTTGTGAAACTCCAGAAGTCTGCTTGAACCAGCAAACAAGCGGAAGGAACATTTTCAGGAAAACAAACTGTTGAATAGAATACTTACTTTTCCTCTCCCTCTTCCCAACACACACACAAACATAGCAATGCCTTTTTTTAATTAAAGTGTTAATTATAGTTGTACAGTAACCCATAGTAGCTTTATTAAAGATTGATTCATTTCAAACAGATAATTCTATCATCATAATCACAACTGCAATCTTATTTATATCCATCCCCAAGGCAGAGTTAAGTGGTTTCTGCTGCCATTGATCTCAATGATAGTGCTTAAATTACATGCTTAAAGTTTTACAGAACACAATGAGGATTAAGTCTTGCAGTCTGTCCTATTTTTGAAATGTCACTGAAGTTTGTAGCAATACTCATTCATATAAATCTATTTCACTCTCCTTAGTGAAATGCTAAACTTGATCCAGAAATAATGCATATTTTCAGTGCTTAATATTTTGTGTTTGTTTATTTTTGGTGCTCAGTATTTGTTATTTAAGAGCAAATGAATGTTTTTGAGATTAAATATGAGTTGATAGCAAGATACCTCCAGCTTAAATCTTTTCCTTTTCTTCCTTAACTTCCATGCCCTATGATGAGAAATAGGGGTTAGGGCAGTTCAAAATGTCTGAAGGGTAATAAGATGGGGAAAATTATTGTAGAACTTATAACAGATAAATTTGCAAGACTTATAATACGTTATGGTAATAATGGGCATTTAAAAAAAAGAAATTAATCCTTTCCCAGTAACTTATTGCACAACTAATTTGGAATAAAATTACAAATAAACTTCTTCAAATTAACTTACCTCTATATGTCATATCCAGATAATATTGTGAGATGCATTTTGGGGTATCAGTCATTTTGAGGATTAAACTCTGATTTTTAAGAATAAGCATAGGCTGAACAATTTCCCATTAAAACTTTTTAAAAAACTTAGTTCACATCATAGTCCTTCTTCAAAAAAGATATTTATATAAAATGCTACATTGCAAGAAATCATGAAATAACCTATAATGCCCTGTTGATGAATTCATCATGATTTCCAAAAGTTAGCTTCTAGAATGAAAAACTAAATATAAGTTTTAAATGCTTACTGCAACATTTCAAAATCAGCTATATTGACAACTTTAATATATATTTTAAAAAGCAAACTTAGAAGCATTGTGTTAGCTTTTATATTAGTTGACTATAATTCTTCTGAGGTGAAAGGTTATTTACATTTTTGCTATGAGTATATAAACTATTATTATGTTCCTTATCATACCAATCAAGGATAATGGGAAAGCAGAATTGTTATCTTTTGCCTAAAACTCAACTATCATTACATTAACCATGAAGGAAAAATAGGAGGATAAACTTGCGTACAAACTTCAACAGGAATATCTGAATAGGTAAAAGAAAAAAATACAAAATTACAGCAATCCTAGAATTTAAGGGAACTCATAATTGTACCTCTCAATATGAGAGAAAGTGAAGTGGCATCTTCTGCATATCATAAAGGATCATAAGCATTTCCTCAATTGAGCACAATTATGCATCATTTTTTCATCACTTTAAAAAAAAAAACAGACAAAGAAAATCCAGATAACAATGCTAACTGTCTACATTTTACATAAATAGATATAAAACCATATGCACTTACCCCAAGGTGGTCATAGTAACAATGGTATACCAGAAAGCAGCAGGAATACTGGTAAACTTGCTGGCAGATGAACCTTTTTCAGCATAGAACATGACTGTAGCAAAGATTATGATGGCCATAGTGAGAGAAAAAAGGAGAAAACCAAGCTCTGATGCACAGCTTTTCAGAGTGTAGCCAAGGATGCGTAGACCCTGTGAGTGGCGTGAAAATTTAAAGATCCGGAAGACCCGGAAGACACGCAGGGTTACAAAAGCCCCACTGACATCCTCATTGTTGGTCATCACCAGACCAATGTAATATGGCATAATTGCCACAACATCAATGATGCTCATGACGCTACGGACAAACTTATAGCGGCTTGGAGCAGCCACCAAGCGCAAGAGATACTCAACAGTGAAGATCATGACACAAGCTGTATCTAGGCAGAAGAAAGCCACATCGTAGCGCTCTCCACAGGACAACTCCTTGATGGCACCAGGAGTCATCCCACAGGGCACAGTCTCTACCACATTTGCAATGACAGAAACAGCAATGAAAAAGCCAGTAACGTAGTAAAAAACCAGGGCCAGTGTGCTGGTATGTGGATTCTCAAAGGCCCGCCACATCCTCTCTCGAGCTGTCATGGAAGGAAGATGGCACTCATTGGCATTATCCTGATCAGCATCATCCTGAAGGCGTTCAGCATTTTCCCGTCGTCGATCCTTGTATTCCTCATAGCAGCAATCGCCAATGATTTCAGGGATAATACCGAAGAAGGCCAGCTCCTCATCATACGCTGAAATGCATTCTTGACGGGGATAGTGTAACTTCCCTGTTCTATAGAAATTGAGGATGTGTCGGAAGATGTCTGGATCCCGGTCGAAAAAGTATTGCTGTGTCTCTGGGTGGTAGAAGAAGTCCCTCTCTGAGCTGCCCAGAAGGGTATCAGGATAGCGTTCGAGGGTGTCCAGCCAGGTCTGGAACTGGGTGCCACTCACATTCAGCACAATCAGAGAATCCTGACTACGTTTCCTCTCCTGCCGAGGTGCATTTGGCATAGGGTTGGAGGCCACTGGCATCCATCCTATTGCTGCTGCTCGGGCAAAAGGCAGCCAGGCTGCTACTCCTGCTGCCATTATGGAAGCTGCTGGTGGTATTGCTGGGTGGTCTCTTTCAAAACAATCCAGTCTTCTAAAATGAAGAGGAAAAACATAGAATGTAGCAAGAAATTATCCCACACTTTATGTACGACAGAGAAATCTACCCTATTTTTTATCTTCTTTCCCTTGTAATCCATCCCAAAGAACAGGCTCTGCCATTGCTTAACTCTATTTGAAATATTTGCTTTAAGGAGTTAACCAACTGTGGAACATGAAAAGCTGTTCTTTGTTTTTGATCAACACGAAGCACCTCCTTTCTCCGTTAGGTAGACTGAAGTCAGGGAAGATCAACATGCACAAAAATGCAGCAAAAATATACTGTCTGCAAAAGCAGATCAACTAGCCTGTCAGATCCAGGGAGTGGTAATCAGTCAGCAATTTTATCAAACCAAGAGATAACTCCTAGCTCAGCAATATTCCGGTCTTTTTCTGATTCCCAGGAAAGACATCCTGACATTTCTCCCATTTGTCTACTACAACCATCAGCTGCAAATAGTTGTTTGGGAACTGAGGAGAGAATAAAAAATGGATTTTCTTTCTTTCTTGAATACTTGGGCTAGTGCTACAGAAAGAACACCTGCTAGGACATCTACTTACATCTCTTTGCAAATCATAGTTTTTAAGAAGAAGGTGTGAAGATGTCCCTTTTCCAATTTACAGCTGATTCCCTGTCTCCCAGTGATCATCACTTCATACCACACACTCCTATTTTCCAGGCTCTTGTACTGAAAAAGCAAGGCAGAGGGACAGAGAACTAGCAGCCTCCAACTTGATACAGGGAAGCTTTTCTTGAATAAAGAAGAGGTAAGCTGATAAATAGCTCAGTTCGCAAAGAATCCTGCAAGGTTCCTTAGAGGAAATGAAGTGAAATTTTAAAAACAGAAATTAAGGCTGAACAGCAAGACAGGGGAGGGGAAATCCAAATTGACAGTTGAACTGGACAAAACAACCACTTGTGGGAAACATGCAAGAAAGGGAGGGATGAAAAGAACAATTTGGAAGGGAAGAAGGAGGTTAGCTGTAGCCAAGCCAAAAGTCAAGGTCTTCATCCTGAATGAAAATTCGGAAGGAGCTTGAAGGGAAGTTTAGGATGGCAGAGAAATGGGCAAAATGGTTGGTGGAGTAAAGGTTTGGAGAGCTGGTCTTGAGGAGATAAGGAGAATCCTAAAATGGAAAGTTTGAGGTTGGAATGTTCAAATACACTTGATTTAGGAATAAAGGTGACATTCGGTGCAATTCTCACAGTTGGCACGGGGGAAAGGAGGGTTACTTACAGCCCTTACCCAGAAACATGGCTAGCTAATGAGATGTTGGAATTCTATAGGTTGACAATTAGACAGACTGAGGGAACAAAGGTTAAGAATAAGGAGCCTGAGTTATACCTTACACAAACACACTCAAGGCATGAGGTATGCACGTGCATGTGTGAAAGCAGTAACACTATTTTATGCAGTCCGAAATAAAACAATGGGCACTTTCAATAATGAGATTATTCCGGACCTCAAAGGGTCAAGGCAAGAATTTAGTTCAGAAATCTCGCCTAGGACACAAAAGGAGTCATTTGGGAGCGGGATGGAGATTCCAGATAAGGAACCAAGAGAGCCGTTTCACTTTAGCTTCCACCTCCCCATCTTACACACTGAATTGACTCCTTTCTCTCTCTCACACACACACACCCCGCCATGACGCCCCTCTCTCCACTGGCAAGGGCAACCTTGCCCGGACTGCTCCGGGGCCCCTTCTGCAAACTCTCCTGCCGACTTGATGCTGGCCGCGCAGCTTTCGGAGGGGCAGCGCGTCCACCAAGCCCTCTGGTCGGAGTGGGAGAAATCAGCCCGATAGAGGGCAAGGAGGGGAGGGGGCGTAAATTTTTGGAGGCGGGGGGGGGGGGGTGTCGATCCAAGGAGGCCATTGCACTCGCAAGGGGGGTGGGGTGTTGTCCGCAGCAGCAACCACCGCCACGGCACGGAGGTCCTCCTCGCTTGTCTGTCCCATCTTACCCATATCGCGCTTACGTACAGGGCGGAAGTCCGGCCGGAGCGGCTGGCTGGCATGGAGGGGGGGACCTTGAAAGATCGGCCGAAGGCTCCCGCGGCGCCGGTCGGTGCGACAGCCAGCTGAGGCGGCTCCTGGCCAGTAGCCCCCCCCCCCGCCACCCTTTATGCCTCACTGCCTTTCTGCGAACAAGGTTCATGACGGAGCAGTATGCGTGAGAAGGCGGCTTGGGCATCCCGACGAGAGGCGACGCCAATTCCGTCTGGTGGCAACTCAATGCAGCCCGTTGCTCCTTCCTCTCTCCTCCTCCGTCCTCCTGCTCCCTTCAGGAAAAAGAGCTCGGACGCAGGGTTCTCGATCAGGCAGGAGAGCATGCGGCGATCAGACGGCGGAGGGCCAGGGTTGCGGGGCCGAGCTTGTCCGCCCACTTCCCAGACGGATGCCGTCGCATGCCCTTGAAGAAGGCGGAGCCAAGGGCTTTTGCCTTGCCGCCGGAGGCTGCCCTGCTGCGGGGGTTGAAGGCGGGCGGCAAACCACACGGCAGGCGAGGCAACCCACCCTGCTGCTGCTGCTAGTTGGCTACTGCTTGAGGTGCAATGCCTCCGCGGCAGCTGCTCCGCTTTTCTTTGAACTGAAAATGTCAGCGGTAGTGAGGAGAGGAGAAGGGCCGAATGGAGTCGATGGCAGGAAGGAGCGTGCCGGAGGGGGTGGGCTTGATCGCAGAGACAAAGCAACAAGAAAATTACAAAGAAACGGCGGCCGACTCCGATTTGGCCGTCCAGGCGAAGTGCTGCAGGGGCGTGTCGAGGCGTGCGCGCGCGGTGATAGCGTCTGGCCCTCATTCTCAAAGGCTCCGTCTCTCCTCTCTCTCTCTCTCTCTCTCTCTCTCTCTCTCTCTCTCACACACACACACACACACACACACACAAACACGAGTGCGCGCCAAAACACACGCGAGAGTGCGCGCCAAAACAGACCGAGCCTGAGCTCTGGGATGCCTTCCCCTTTCTGGCAGAGATTAAGGAAGAGTTTATATTCTCTTTTCTAAACGGCGCCCCCTAGTCCCCCCACAAAGCGACCGTCAACATATTGTTCAAAAACATAGTTTTTTAAAACTTAGTGATTTTTTTCCCCCTCTTCGCCTTGTCAAAAATACCCGTTTGTCCTTCGACACGAATGTCTGTGCGGTTATGTAACGCGCCCCTCCCTTTCGCTCGAGAATCAACGCCTGTTTTAATCCACTTGAACGAGCTTTCGGGATCTTGCCTGGGGAAAAGCGGGTCGTCGTCGTCGTCCCCCCGTTTCCTATTTTCTTCCTTATTGTGTATTTCTTCGTATTCCAGTAATATTTATTTCCACAATCCTCTTTCTTCTTTTTTTTTTTTACCACTAGATGGTGCCTGGAGGATGGCTTCTGCAATGCCTTCACCGATGAAACTTTTAAGGGACAGGTTCTTCTCAGAAGTGGCAAACCTCTTATCTAGCCAGCACCACTTCAGGTGTGAACTCACCTGATTGAGTGCTATTTTATTATCTCTGTACAGAAATTATCTCTGCATACAACACCGGGGAGGGGAAAAAAATGATGAAAGCCTTTCTTTCCAACAAGATTCACTTAGATTTAATCTAGAAAGGTGAACCTGCTCAGCAAGCTGCACAGTTAGTCCTCACTTACCTGCCTTGCGCAAGAACTATTTGCATTGAAAACAGTGATGCGGAAAGTATTTCTGGTCCTCACATTTATGACAGTCACATGCCTGAAATGCAAATGAAAGCTGAAGTGAGATCATAAGCACGCTTTTGGTTTCACTTAGTAACTGCTTCACTTCATGACCAAATTGCTAGTTCTGCTCTCTAAATAAGGGCTACCTGTAGTGTACCAAATTGTTCAAGAAAGGTTTCAAAGAAACTGGAATTAGGTTCAGATAAGGGTGCAGAAGATAAACAAGCAACTGGATAATTTAGTATCACAAGGCATGATGGTATTTTGGAAAGGCAGGAAAGAACCACAGCCAAGAGGACACTTGGACTAGAGCAGTAGTCCCCAATCTTTGTCTCTTGGCAGCCTCGCTGTGGGGGAGAGGGGAACCAGGCTGTACAAGTGGAGGGGGTTGGTGTTCATGGGTACCTGCGCACAACTCGTTGCACAAGTGGTGGGCTGACATGCACATGCATGAACAGCTTGACTTGTACAAGTTGAGTTGCATCTGCACGCATGCGTGCAAGCCTGCCAGTTGTGCAGCCCAGTTCTGAATTGGCACATCCCAGTAGTCGACCACAGTGTGGGGATTGGGGACCCTTAGACTAGAAGCAAATTGGGCTGCGCACACTTCTTTGTTTCTTGCAGTGTGAAGACAATGGAAGAGAAATGTACCTTCAGACTTGTAAGATTGTATTAATGTAACCTTACAATAAAGTAGCATTCCTCCATTTGGTTATGTTTCTTGTCTGGACTCCCTCACCAGGCTGATACAAAGAGGGACTAGAGAAGCAAGGAACATTTAGTCCTGAGACAAGCAGAATGAGGAGGAAGGTTGTTTTCAAAAGTTTGAAAGAATGTTATACAGAAGGTGACAACTAGGGATCTTTATAGGAGGTCAAAAAAGTCAGGATGGGCAGTACAACCATACAATTAAAGACCCACCCTTTTTTACACAGATTAAAAAAGGGTGGGGCCTCTGTTGCATGCTTGTACCCATCTTGACTTTTATTGATTACTCATGGTTGCCACTGATAGCATCAACCTGTTATCTGCATTCCAGACAGAAAAATATGGAATAATGGCATGCTTTGGAAATTATTTGGAAAAGACACAAAAAACTATTTAATACTGTATGTTCATATCCTGTCCAGACTCAAAGGGAATCAGGAAAGAAAGATACAATTCCTTGAAAGAAGTGGGATGTATGAGCATTTCCAGATTCCCTTTGAGTCTGGATAGGATATGAACATATTAAGAGTTAATTGTGTCTTTAAAATTTACCATATCAGGAAAAATTAGTGCTATATGCATTAGAAAGTTTCCTGATTTGTTGCTAGGCTTAGATAGAAATTGAGGATTTTTTTTTGTTTTCATCTTTGATGGCATTGTCTATATGGTAATGTGTCAATAGTCATTTAGCAAGAATGACCCTCTTTCTCAAATTCCTCTAGAAAGCTTCCATATTTATTTCCACCCTGCTTGCTTTCTGTCTCTAGAATAGATGGAAGAACGAATCATTGTTTAAGCAGATTGTTTTACAAATGGCTTAGGAAATAGGCTGAGCCCACATCTCAAATAAATATGCTGTTTCACCATTTCTACAAAGGAAAACATTAATGCAACTCAACTACATGATTACAGTGATTTATATTTATTTAAATTATATAACAAATATTCAATCTGTGCCATGATTCCCATTCAAGAAGTATTCTTCTCTCTGTATATTTCACTTTCAGAACTGGCCATTCATAGTCAGAACACTTCTAAGAAAGAATGGCCTTACACAATCCAGACTTGGAGAATTGGAGATTAAAATATTTCAGTCTGAAAATGTCAATGTACACCTTTAGAAATATTGTGTTCTGTTAGCATAGTGAAAGAAAATACCACACACAATAAAAGTGGGTTGGCAGAATGGTTAAAATAAAATATGTGTATGACAATTTGGATAAAAGAATTTTTTGGCGTGGCAGATGCTTTGTGATTTGTGTTTATTGTTCTACTAAGCACTTTAGCTAGCTCTTTACATAAATTGCTTAATAGTTGAAAGGTAAAGATGAAAGCATGATTTCCTATATTGGTGAAGCTGGATTACAGGAATGAATGTGTGTGTGTGTGTGTGTGTGTGTACACACATCTCCAGTTGAAATTCATGTTGAACAGATAAAACATAGCTTATCTCTTTCTGCATTTAATCCCTATGGCATTTAATCTGAATTAGTATTTATCCCAACTCAATCTTGGATTTTTTTAAAAAGTTCCAGACTGATTAAAAAAAAACTATGAATAAGAAGTCAGAATATGTGTGAGACTAGTTTTCTATTTATGCCAATTTGCCTTCAACATATGCTTGGCAATATAGATAGTTGAAACATAGTGTATATTAACTAAACAATATGGCACCAATGCTTTAACAGCCTGCAATTTTATCGAAGAAACACTGTGTTTGAATGTAAATTAAATTCAATTTCATAAGGATTTAAAAATTGAAATGAAAATTGTTCGATGGGTCCACGTGGTAAATGAGAAGCAGGAGGTCGGAAACTGGTAAGCAGCCTTTATTTAAATTGGTCTCAGAAAAAGCTGCTTAGCCACAGCAGGCACTGGCTTTTATAGCTGGCGCTATCTAAAGCTTCAGCCACTGACAGGACGTTGTTTTTCCCACCAGTGGCTGGGCCAATGAGTGGAGTCTATTAGCCATATTTGGTCATATACAACACCCCTCTCCTCCTAGTTATTCCTCCAATCAGCGCCTGCCTACCATATGTAATTGCGTAAGTAGGCAGGGCTTCGATGGATGTGACTGGACCTGCACACCTCACTTGTTCCTAGGGCAGTGGCCCGAATGGATGGGTCTGCCGCTGCTCCGGTCCCCACCAGTGGAATTGTCTCGAAGCTTGTTACTGGTGCAACAGGGACCATCGAGCTTGAGGCCTCAGAAGGACCCCGTGGGACTTCCTCTTCACAAGATAAGTGTCTCTGTTGTTGTTCGGGGGTTTGTGCCTGTGCGGTTGGTGTTTGTGGACTGTGTTGTTCAGTTGTTGAGTGTCGGGTGATTGGCTGGTTGTCTGTGCTCGGGACCTGGCCCCGTAGCTGATCAATGTGTCGTTCCCATAGTTTCCTTTCCTCCGTTTCTACTCTGTAGGACTGCGGCCCCGTGTTTTCGTTGACCCTTGCTGGCACCCATGTTGGTTCCCTGGTGCAACTGTGTATGTAGACTGGGTCCCCTATTGTGAATTGTCTATATTTCCCCATGGAGTCTGGGGGTGTTTCTATGTTGTAGTTGGGATGGACCCGGTCTAGTACAGTCTGCAGCCGCTGACACATTAATTGTTCTGCAGGGCTGTGGTGTGTTGTAGTGTTGGGGTGTGATGTGCTAGGTGAGGAGCATTTTGTCGATCCTCTCCTGCCAGTCCCCTTGGCCCATGTGCTGTAGCGTTTCCTTAGTGGATTGGACCATTATCTCTGCTTGACCATTCATGGCCGGGCGGACAGGCGCTGCTGGAGCGTGCCTGATTCCCAGTCCTGCTAGGAAGGCCTCGAACAGTTTAGAGGTGAACTGCGGGCCGTTGTCTGAGACGAAGACATGGGTGGCAAATAGATGCCTGAGTGCCTTTATTGTTGCCTCTGACGTGGTGGATTGCATTAGGTTTACTTCCAGCCACTTTGAATAAGCGTCGATGACTATCAGGAATGTCTGTCCTTGGCAGGGCCCCACAAAGTCAACATGTATTCAGGCCCATGGTGTGGTGGGTGCATTTTCAGGGTCTTGTGGCCGGGGGTGCTGGCCTGGACTCTTGGCAAGGTGTACAAATGGCAACCCAGGTTTCTCTCTTCTTGTCCATCCCTGGCCACCATACATAACTTCTGGCTAGGGCTTTCATCTGGACTATTCCAGGCTGGCCCTCATGAAGCATTTCAAACGTTTTATTCCTTAATGGGGGGGAAGATTACCCGGTCCCCCCATAGTAGTACTGACAGCTCAGCTTTCCTACTTTGGTATGGTTTGTATTCCTCCCCCTGTGTTGCCTCCAGCCGTTACCTCCACACTCATTTCGAAATCCGTGCCATGGTTTTGTTACGAGCAGTGAGCTTTGTGATCTCTGAGGATGTCATCATCCCGAGCTGTATGTTCTCTATTAGTAGCACTGTCATGGATGGTGCTGGGTCTTTGGCAGGGTCTGGAAGGGGGCAACAGCTGAGGGCATCGGTGTGGGCAATGCCTTTCCCTTTTCCGGTGGGTTAATGTGTAACTGTATGCTGCCAAGAATACTGTCCATCTCAGTATTCTGGGGGACAGGTTGTTTGGTGTGGGTTT
>BHFT01035611.1:0-34477 GCA_004320025.1 Laticauda laticaudata
AGACGGCCTAGCCATTTTTTCAGGGGTCAAAAAAAAAAAAGACCCGGCCTTATTATATGAGAAACATGGCATTGTATTCTGGAGAAAGTGTGGGAATCTTGAACATCTGCAATATGTAAAATTTATCACATTGTCAATGTTGTAAATTGATGCAATGATGCATCAATTTTAGAAAATTAAGAATATTGACTACAAAGCTAATATATTTTCATTTACACATCTTTCAGCAGAATTTTAGGAAATTTCCTTAGGTAAATAAGCACAGAACAGCGACATAAACCACTGGTACTTATTTATAGTTAAGCCCCTGAGAAATATGAAAAAGTTATAAATGTATTAAAGTAGAGGATGATCAATATTGATACATAGTCAGATCATAGTAAAATGTTCATACTTTGAATTTGCATCCCTAGGTAGAAAGATACTTTGAATATATCTTTATAGTGAAATATTGTAGAATAGTCTTTGCTCAGCAGTTCTAGAAAACAGGCATTAAAATGCATTATTAGGAAGATATTTGTTGTGGTCTGTCGACTGCAGGCCCCTCCAGCAACTGAATAAGAGGAGGAGAAGTGAGAGTCAGGGTAGGCATCAAGACAACCTGAGAGCTCTGAGGGGCAAGAGGGAATGGAGCTGGCAGAGAGAGGGAGGGTGAGCCTGGGCCATCGATCAGCCCTTAGATGGACAATCAACAGCACTCAGGTCTGGAGGTGGCTGATGAGGAAGAGGAGGAACAGCTGAATCCAGTGCCTGATGCATGGATGCACAGAAGGCAGAGGAGAGGAGAGCAATGGAAATGTGTGCGCCGATCCTTAGGAAGGAAGAGCCATTGCTGCTTGTGAAGTCCCACCCTAGCTCTGGGGATAAAAGGCAGGGGGCAGAGATGAATATATCTGGCAGAAAGCTATTCATCTTCCAGCTGAACAAATTTGGTAGCTTGCGGTGAAAGAGAAAGTTTTTTAAAAGTTTGAAAGTTAACTTTTTTTAAGGTTTGAGTTAACTTCAGAGGCTTTGTCATGTTTGGGGAGCTAGGTCAAAACACTTTGTATTCTTTGGTATGTTGAATAGTAACTCTTACAACTGAAAAACATAAAAGTAATATTTCAGGTCTGATATACCTAATTCTCTAAAAATTTATGTTAACGTTAATGTATGGAAAATTAGATATATCAGACCTAAAATATTACTTTTGTAGTTTTCCCAATCTGGAAGAAAGGAAGGAAGGAAGGAATAGCTTTATTGATATTGCTCTTTCTTGTCATATGTTAAAATAAAAAATATCTAAAATGATTGGAAATGTTCAAGCAGGATCAACACTTTAGAAATAATAGATATTTTAATTTCAGCTTTTCTGCCAAGAAATTAAAAAGTTTCTTTCCTGACTTTAAGTTCTGTTTAAACTATTCATTGAAGAAGGTCATAACTGATGTATCTTTAATTAGTACCAATCTGTTGTAATAATTACTTAAATAACTAGATCAACCTGGCTAATATGAAATCCAGCTGATGCTTGAAGATATTTTTGCAACTTTTTAATTCATTTTGTTAGCTTAATAAATGTAGATCAAAGTTTACCTCTACTTCTTCTAGTGTATAAAATGTATTCAGCTGAAGTGCTTGGGGGGGTTTGATATGTCTATTGTTTGTTTATTATATTTCTACCAGAGGTGGTATTCAGCAGGTTCTGACCAGAACTGGAGAACAGGTAGCAGAAATTTTGAGCAGTTCAGAAAACTGGCAAATACCACCTCTGGCTAGAGATTTTACAATATCTTTCCCCTGCCATGCCCACCAAGCCACACCCACAGAACCAGTAGAAAAAAAAATTAAATCCCACCACTGTTTTCTACCTTTCTTGATCAAGAGCAGGGGATCCCAATCCCAGGTCTGTGGACATCTACTGATCTGCAGCCCACTGGGAACCAGTCTGTGCAAGCAGTGGATGAGTGTGCACAGCTCCATTCATGTATGTGCAGGATGAGGTTGCATGCGAGAAATAATTCACTCCTCTCTTCCTGCCTCTGCTGCCCACTGCCACGACCACCTACCACCATTGCTGCTGCCAGACTGAGAGCCAGGAAAAGTTGGAGACTGTCTATCTAGAGCAGGGGTCCCCAACCACCGGGCCCCAGACCGGTCCCGGTCCGTGGATCATTTTGTACCAGGCTGCAAAGAATGAGTAATTGTGATTAATATATATATAAAAATATGTTTTTNAAATAGTAAAGAAGCCCTTTACTATTGGGGAAGAATTGATTTTGCCAGTCCTTGAAAAAGTGTTTCTGTGTGAAACTGGTCCCTGGTACAAAAAAGGTTGGGGACCACTGATCTAGAGCTCAATAAATATAAGGAATATTCTTTCCTCCTAATTTTCTTCATAGCAACATGATTAGGCTGAATGCAAGTTACAAGCCCCCTTATGTTTCTTAGGTCACCTAGGTCTTCCCAGCCCAAGTTTAGCACTTTAACCAATTAATTGCACTAGCTAAATTAGGATTTTGATTGAAAATATACACAAATATGTGGCAGGGTAGGGAAATTACTATTTAGATGAATGAGTAGTAATTATATTACTTCTAATTTGAATGAACTAAATGTAAACAAAAGCTTTATTTGCCAAATGTACTGATCCCAAAGGGCCACTTATTAAGCATGCACATGTTGCCATCTTGTCTCTACATTTTGCAATGTCTCTACATTGCATACAGGTTTTCATTGAAGAATATAGACATAATTACTTATTCTGCCTTGAAACACCCTCCATTTATTATTTCCAGAGACTGAAGTTTAAGGACACAACCTGAGAGTTTGAAGTGTAGTTTGTAGACTTCCGAAAGAGAGCTATTTCCAGTTCAGATAATACATGAAGTGTTCAAGAGCAACACAAAGGTAAGGTGGGCAGGGCAGAGGAAAAAAGGCATAGTTATTAAGCAGACATCTTGGTTTGGCACAGAGACAGATAAGATTTTAAGGGGCTGTAATGTGGTAGGTACATTTACAAAGTGATTACAATTGGAGACTTGCCTATCTGCAAAAAGGCTTCTTGGTAGGCTTTGCCAGTCTCAAAGTACTAATTTATTAGATAACATCAGGATTTCCCAACAATGCCCTTAAATATTAGAATCAGACTTTCTAGGTGATGCAGGCAACTAAACATGATGCAAGAGATTAATAGACACCAAAGTAGGAACCTAGGCACCCTGCACCTATGGATACTTTATTGTTTATTCCTGGCTTAATTTGTCAGAAGCCAAAAAGAAAGCAGGTTTAATTTGTACTCTTCCTTAGTCTCTGCTTTTTAAGTGTGACACTAGCATGACACTGACAAATCAAGTGTAAACCACTGCTTGAAAAAAGAAATTATGCATGTCTGGTTGGTGTAATAAACCATTCTATGAAATATAATGCTGCCTTCTGTTTGATCAAGTGTATATGAGATAAGGGACATGTATATGAGATAAAATAAGTGAGATAAGTGTATATGAGATAAGTGTATATGAGATAAGTGTCTATGAGATAAGGACATGATGGCTCAGTGGCTAAGGCGCTGAGCTTGTCGATCAGAAAGGTCGGCAGTTCGGTAGTTCGAATCCCTAGCACCAGATAATAGAGTGAGCTCCTGTTATTTGTCTCAGCGTCTGCCAACATAGCAGTTTGAAAACATATAAAAATGCAAGTAGAAAAATAGGGACCATCTTGGTGAAAAGGTAACAGTGTTATGTTCGCCTTCAGCATTTAGTCATGACTATGACCATGGAGACATCTTTGAACAGCACTAGCTTTTCGGCTTTCTAACGGAGATGAGCACTGCCCCCTAGAGCCAGAAACGACTAGCATGTGTGTGTGAGGGGAACCTTTACCTTATATAAGATTAACCAGAAAAACCATCTCCTTTATAACTTCAATTGTCCATAATCTAGGAGAGATCATTGAACATGTCCAACATAAAGCTGAAATGTCATTGATAAGTAGACTACTTACTCTGACAGAAAGTTTAAAAGATAGTATTAAGTCAATTAATTTGCAGATTCCCTCAGCAACCTCATTCTGATCTTCACGTAATTAGGACTAGAATCATTGGGCTAGAAGTGACCTCAAAGGTCCAATCTCTGCTCAAGACAGGAAACCTTATACCATCCCTGTCAAATAGTTGTCCAATTTTATTTTTCAAAACCTCCAGTGATGGAACATCCATCACCTCTAGGAGGCAAGCCATTCCATGGATTAATTGTTCTCATTTTCAGAAAAAAAGTTCTTACTTATGGAAGAACAAAATTGTAAGGGACTTTGGAGGTCTTCTAGTCCAACCCCCTGCTCACGCAGGAAGACTCTATACCATTCTGGACAAATGGATGTCCAGTCTTTTCTTAAAAACCTCTGGTGATGGAGAACCTGTAATATCTGGAGGCAATTAGGTTAGATCTCTCTTTAACAAGTTTCCACCCATTACTTTTTTCCTTCACTCTTGTGTTTTGGAGAAGTCAGTCCCCTTTTCTCTGTGCCAATCCCTCAGTTATCATGTCTCCCATAATTCTGCTCTTTGATGGGATAGATATTTCTGTCTCAACCATTCATCGTAGATTTAGCCTTCAGACCCTTTATTATCTTTGTTGTTCTATGTTTTTTTAAAACATTTTTAAATAATTTTTTAAAAAATAAATATTTATACTTTTTCTTTAAACTTTAAGTTTTTATATGAATACTTCAGTAAGAATTCATCGTCATGTTCTTTTCCAAAATAAACATGCTTGCCAGTTTACAGAAAAATATGGCTGACAGAATTCCATGCTTTGATCAATATTTTCTCCATATTTCTTAATAAGGATTTACATATTTTTTTTCTTCTTAGACACACAGGACTTCTGCATGCAGTTGGCCTTGTGAGCTCAGAATAAGAAAGGTTGACCTATCTTTTTTCAGACTGTGAATAAACACTACATTTGTATTTATTTACACATTCAGATATTTGTGTTTGCCAATGACCTCTGGGTGATGTTACAATATAACTGCATAGGCCAGTGGCCCTGTTTTACTACTCTGCATTGGGCATGACAACCACAATGTGGTTACCTTGGTTACAGTTGCTATGGAAGGGAAGTTTCAACGATGCTTTAAAATGACTCTGAGATGGTAAAATATGATTTGTAATGGACAAAAGAGCAACAAATTTGCAATGGTAGTTAGCCTTTTAAGGAATATGTTAATTAAAATTTCTGGTCAGAATAGATACTGCCAGGGAAGAAATGGCTACCAGGAGGTCATTAATAGGGGAGCCCATAACTGCAGCAAAAGGAAGAACCAGTGGGCAAACCAGCTCTTCATAATTTCTCTCTGGACAAGAAGAATACATGAGATCACCCACAAGTGTTCTGTATAGTTGTTCCTCATAAACAGACTGCAAGACAGCAGTCACTGATCTGTTTATGATTCTTGGAGACAAGGGAATTGTTTTTGCTCAAACACTTTCAAAAGTGTTTTGAAACACTTTCACATACTTTCTTTTCTGGTCACTTTTAGAAATGAACCCATGCAACAAAGTCATTTTAAATAAGTTTAAAATGTTATCTGTTCAGATATCAAGTAAAGAAGAAGGCTGATGGGAAACATAATTGTGCCATGCACATTTCTCAATAGGTTACACAATGTGTAATATTATACAAAAGAACTGGGGAATAAAATTGATAGAAGCTATCTAATATTTTAGAATGTAAATCAGAAACATTTATCAACAAAGGAGTTTGATACTATCAGAAATGTCATAGAGGAATATTATATTCTGACATATTTATTCAATAAATTGTGGGTAATTGAACAAGTGGTGGGACAAGAGGCACAGGAAAAGAACCAAAAATGATGGAAAAGGAAACATATTTTTTTGTGCTTCTTTTGTTAATCTATCTGATACACTTTTATATATTAATGGAATCCTTCCCCTATTCCGAATAAACTTATTTGAATTGCTGTTTGATTGTTTGTGAGTATGGATGTGTGTTAACACAAGTGCATGTATACATGCATGTGTGTGTGTGTGTGTGTGTGTTTGATGACATGGATAAATATTGGCCCTAGAAAATTGATCTGTCTAAACATTTTCTTTTCCAAATTTGACAGATTTATTTATTTATATTAATGCATACAAGATTCTATCCTGTTTTTCAATATTTCATCAAATTGTAGCATAACTATGAAACAAAAATAATGTCACACATTATACTGTACTTGACTTCAGGTCTTGGTGAATTAAAAGGCTGCAGTCTGCAACACATTTAATAATGCAGCTGTTTATTTGAAACAGAGGAACCTTCAGAGGTGGGATGAGAGAACTTAATAATGAAGGCAGCATCTCACTATCACAATCCAAGGTTCCCCTTTTCTACATATGCCATGACAATGTATCAAAAAGCTATGTGTCCATTATGATGATAGTGTTGCTACTGTAATTTGTCTCCTTTGCAGACACCTCTGTTTGAAATATCAGGGACATCAAAATTAATGGGTGGCTATCGTTAATTATGAAGAATGGTCCATACTCCATCACAAAATAGATTAAAAATCTGCTATTATTTTTATCAGTTCCAAGGCTGTGTGTAAAAAAAATGTATTTTTACGTTAGTAGCATAAATACACAAATATTGGCATAAGATGCATAAAAAACCCACAAACAACACTGCATATGAAAATAAATATGAATGTACGTGTTAATTTTTTCTCATGGAGCAGTGTGAAAATTCACAGAATGAAACCTGAAAATATGTGATGCCATCAAGATCCAAAAGAAATCTGAATCGTACTTATCTAACAAACCTTTTTTTTTAATCCTAAAACACGCAGATTATGGCTAGTTGAGATGGGATAAATTTGGTACAGAGACATTTTCTTGTTCCATCACCATCAATATTTGCTCTTCTTTCACAGGAAGCAGTGAAAATAGGACTTGTGAGAAATATTCATTCAAGAAGATGGAAGATGACTATGTCATTGCTCCTTTTGCTCACCCTACTCATAAGTCACTTGTTGACTGCCTAATAGTAGAAATGACTTTAATTTATTTGATTCACTTATTATTCTTTTCCTTGACCTCTCATCTCCCAGTTTTACTTTTTCCATCACCATTCTTCTCTACTGGCAAGCTCAGGGGTGGATTAGATGACAGTGTCCACCAGATTCTAGTTGTTGAACATTTTGGGTGTCTTGGTAGACCACACTGTAATCTTGAGTCAGTAAACTTCAGCTACTAAAAGATGCAATGCATCAATAAAAGGTACTCTATGGTACACAGATCAGACCACACTTGAATATATTCTGGCTGCTGCAATAAAAGGGTTGCTGAAGAAATAGAATGGTACAGAGAAGACCATCAAAGAAAGTGAGGAGCTTGAAGGCTACCAAAAAAACTTGTTAAAGGAAGTGAGTATGTTTAGCCTAAAGTAAGGATCTTCAAACTTGGCAAGTTTAAAACTTGTGGATTTCAACTCCCAGAATTCCTGAGCTTACATGATTGGAGGAGGAATTCTTGGAATTGAAGTCCACAAGTCTTAAACCTGTCAAGTTTGAAGACCCCTGGCATAAAGAAAAGAAGACTAAAGGAAGAGACTAATGCAGTTTTCCAATACTGGAAGGACTATCACAGGGGAAATTGTGTGGATTTATTATCTATAAGGTAGGATAAAATCAATTGGTGAAAGATTTACAGAGGGAGATCCAAACTCAAAATAAGAAGAAATTTCCTGCCCATTAATGTATTAAGCAATAGAACAGCCTATCTTTTTGAATCTCAGGTACAAAGGTATGTGAAAGAAGGAGGCAGCTTGTTGGCACGATCAGTTGCATAGGGCTTTTTCACTGGACCAGATGATTAATGATAATTAAAAAGGGGAAAATACAACAGCAATAACAATAACACTTAGACTTATATACCACTTCACAGTGTTTTACAGCCCTCTCTAAGCAGTTCACCAAATCAACATATTGCCCCCAACAATTTTGGGTGGTCACTTTACCCACTTTGGAAGGATGGACGGCTGAGTCAACCTTGAGCCTAGTGGGATTTGAACTGCCAAATTGTAGGCAGCTGGCTGCAGCAGAAGTAGCTTGCAGTATTGCACTCTAACCACTGAGCCACCTATACAATAGTTTCAATAGGTTATACAAGAGGCTCCTATACAATAGTTTCAATAGGTTATCTTCTGCCTTCCCAAATTTCTTTTTATAATGTATTATGAAGTTTTAAATTACAGTATTTTTCAGAATAAATATTTTACCTATAATAAATATGTAACAATCAGGTAGCACACCACAAAACAGACAGAATAAAATAGTATATTTTAGTACCTACTAGTTTTGTTTCTGTTCATTTACTTGGTAATAAATTTTCTTTCATATTATTGTCATTGAGGTAATCAAGATATTCACAGTCTTATCTTTGAAAGCTTTTCTAATAAGTTCCTTCTGACCATTGCTGGAAACAGGGTGACATTGTTTACTATTTGATTTTTTTGAGCTGTACTAGTACTGTACTAGTACTAGATTAGTCCCCAATCAAGGAACTACCAACCCAGATAAACAATTAAACAGTAAAAACCTTAATCCTAATTGAGGAATCATTAAGACCACTCCCACCAACACAACAGAACAACCACTTCTATATAAACAGAGAACAAACTCCACACTCTTCTAGCACTGATAATATTACTTAGTTGTATAATGAAATGTTTTCAAGAAAACAACCAGACGCAGAGACTAGTCCAACCTGAGCTACAAATATTATCTTATATTGGTGCAGAATAATATGTTAGGATAGGTTGATATTGATTTTGGATTCCTTCCAGCTGCATATGGTTATTTGATTATGGCAACAATAGAGTTTGCTGCTCCTTTGACAATCTATTGATGATGCAAACTAGAGAGAAATTGGCATGGTGCCTAACATGCCATCAATGACACCACCATAGTGGCTAATGATGAAATTGACAATTTATAGTATCAGCTTCTGCCTGACCATAACTTTGGAGAAGGCACTGCAAGCCTTTGGCAATGTCCTTTAGCCCAATGAAACATGATATGAAAATGAAGACAAAGTTAACCAGAAGCAAAAAAAAAAATTATTATATGAAACCATGGTGAAGATTAGTCTTTATTCAGACTAAGCAGTGTTATAAAAAAGAGATAGCCATTGTAAAATATGAACCAGTTTCTCAAATTTGACAGAATAAACATTATTTTGCAGACATGCTCACCTGCACATCTGAGAATCACACTCTTTGCATTGTCATCTGTGTTTAATATGAGAGATCATAAAGTTCTTCCAGATCAATTGAAACATGGATAGTTCAGAGTTTACCTAGTTTTTGACTGATTTACTTAACTGATCTCAATTTGTATCTTATGCATTGAAGTATTTGCTGAAGTTAATGTAGTTCCCTGGAGCTTTGTTCTTAGCTCTCTGTTTTGCTATTTATACAACCTCAACAGCTTTGGTTTTTCTAAAAGTTTGTACTCAATATTCATTGTTTTCCTGATAAAACTTAGCCTTGTCTCCCCCTGTCCCTTCCTCCTCTCTCTTTGTTTTAAAATTTTGTTTATCCAGTCTGACAAGAGTTTGAACATAAAAGGTCCCAACATTTATTTTTAACAGAATGCCTCACGGAAGGAATTCTTATTAACTTGAGCACCTGGCTATGTATGGGAGCTTTGCTTATTTTTCTAAAACACAGATTGATGGTGATCACCCAACTTTTGCAGATGCTGCTAAATGTTAATCCTGCTTATGCCTTTTGTCCAATTGGTGTCAGCTGTGGTCCAAAAAAACTGCATTGCTACTTAATAAATGTTCCATAATGCTTTTGAATGAAGAGATTTATGGTTTGTTTACTTTTTACCTGTGAATTTACTTCCTCACCTGTAAATTATGTTTTATCTTCCAACTGTCTTGCCAGAACTGTGCATATGGTGCAAACTGGAAAATATCCTGTGCTGAATATAAGAGTTTTTGTAATCCAAAATTTAGCACAACCTCGGTATATTCCATTCACTGTAGATTTATACAGTACTAGACCACCCATCACCCATTGAATCATTATTTCAGTTGTGTCATCCTATTGCTATTGCTCACCCTAGGTGAGCAGATACAAAAAAAAAATTCTGTGGGAGCAGGAACAATGTCCTATTTCTTGCCAGTTTTCCCCCTGACTCTGCTTGTGGGAAACTTGCAGGGAAGAAGTTAATGGGGAAACCATTAGCAGGGGTGGGTTTCTACTGCTTCTGTCCACAGCAGAATGATGATGATTTACAGGCGCGTGGCTTACAGCATGCAGGGAAGCTCGTAAATCCCAAACTGGTAGTTAACCCTGTCGTATCCCACCCCTGGCTATTAGGGAAGGTCCAAATTCCTGGGATAAGTCTCCCTCATCTGTGCACCCTTTTCCAGTTCCTCTGTGCTCAAGCTGACCATTTGTTCACCCCTGTGCACCTTCTCTAACCCACACAAAACCATTGTTGCATTTTTCCTGCCCTGTGCTGAATCCTCCTTCACCTTCACTGCACCTCTCAGGCACATCCTTTTACACTTGATCCACTCCTTATCTTCCCTGACTCTTCCCACACCTTTCACATTGTTTCCTTTCCCAGGTACCACTTACCTGCCTGCTGGCCTTAGATTTGCAACTTCCTGCCAACTTCCCCACTTGACTTTGTTTGTGGGAAGCTGACAGAGAGATTCAGCAATCACAATTAAGTTTTGACTCCCTCCTGGCTTTCCGCTGACTTATAGAAAGCTGTCACGGAGCACTAGAAATAACAATGATATACTATAGTTGAAGTGATCCCAAATTTGCTAGATTTCATTCCACAGGAGTAATGGATTTTGGCTGCATTCTATACATTACCCCCTTTCAGGTAACTTGGTTCAAAAGTTGTTGCCCTCTGATAATTATTTACTTGTAAAATGTATTGGCCGATAATCTTACCACAAGGTAACTCTGGGTGGCTTACAGTCTTAAAAATATAAAGATAAGAGATCTTTATAAAAGATAAAAACAATACAAAAGTTAAGAGACATAAAATACTATGAAGAACCAAACACTGCGGCCCAAATAAAAGATGGGAGGGTGGGAGCAGATTGGGGAAGGTAGGTTCTGTTGCTAATCTATCAACCACCTCCACTATGACCCACCCAAGATAAGTGGCAGAGTCAAATCTTTAGGCTCTTATGGAAGATCAGGAGAATTGGAGCTGACCTCGCTCTGGAGGGGGGCTAGATGTTTAAAAGTCAGGGGCAACAGCAGAGAAAGGTCTTCTCCTAGACCCTTTTCCTGTGATATATCATTTCCCCAACTAAAGATTATAAACCAGCAGTGGGATTCAAAAATTTTAGCAATGGGTTCTCTGCCCATTTCTGGGTGGGCGTGACCATGGTGGGCATGGCCATGGTGGGCGTGGCCTAGTCAGCCTCCTGGACCATGGCAGGGGCTTCTCTGGGCTTCGAAGGCTTTTGTTGAGCCTCCATGAGGGTGAAAACAGCCTCCCCAGGCTTCAGAAGCTCTCTGGAAGCCAGAAACAGGCCCATTTCCAGCCTTCCTGACCTTCCAGGAAGCCCATTTTTCCCCTTCCTGAGCTTCTGCACAGGTCCTGCACTTACTTGTGTGGCTGTGTGGTGATTTCTGGGAGGGGAGGGGAAGGGTGGGTGGGTGGAGCCAGACAAGAGTGGGATTTGGGGGTTCTCTGAACTGCATAGAATCTTAGCTAGGGGCTCTCCCGAACCCCTGTGAACTCCCAGCAGCCGATCCCATCATAAACAGACAAAAAGACACAGGGTTTTCAGTAATATAGATATAGAGTAAGTAAAATACTCATAAGAAGACACTTATGCACTTTACATAAGTAAAGAGAACAAGCTAGAAATCAACTACCTTAAAACTAAAATAATGGCATTTGCAAATCGTCCCCCAAAGTGTTCCTGGACTATTAACAACCATGCCATTGAACAAATGCAATGTTTTCAATACCTGGGAGTAATCTTTCAGGCTAATGGAAATAAAATGGCCCTTGCTAACTGTGCTTCGTAAAGTACACTTGAGAGGACAGCAGCTATTTTAAGATTCCATTGTTCCACAGGAGGTCAATGTATCCACAGCATCTAAGCTCTTTGAGGCCAAACTCTTAACCCAATAACTATATGGCACACAGTCTGCCCTCCACCACCACCACCCCATCCTGAACCATTGGAACTTGCTCAATCTAAAAATTTAAGAGTAATTTTTCAAGTTCTTAACTGTGTTTCCAGTGCTATTCTACATATGGAGGCTGGAATGGTAACAATGGAGAGTAAAACATAGCATTACTAGACTGGTTGAAGCTGACACTTTTCCTTGTAAGTTTAGCTCCACTGACATTAAAAGATGGATTTCAAAGCGGAAACAAGAAGTTTACAACAAGCTCTCTTTCCTAGAATTTCCTTCCCCGCTTACTTACTATCTTCAAGTTGTAAGCTAGCAAGGGTTACATGTAAGCAATGTCTGTTTGACATTGATTGTCAAATGGATGCTGGTAATACCATGCAGCTTCCCAACATAGACAGCAGAAGATATACTCTACACCAGCTACGTATCTTACACTACTTAACATCCCAAATCAGAAAGGGCTTTTACCTGAGCCCAAAGCAATGCTCTCCCTTTAGCATTTCTGCTGAAATGCTGATTCTGTTCTCATTATGAGTTTGTCCTTGCAACTCAGGACAATAGAGAATTAGGTTGGTCGAGGACAGCAGTGGGATCCTACCTGTTCCACCTAATGTGCACGCTCAGCTTTCTACACACCAGCTGAGGCCTGCAGCACCAATCAGCTGAGAGGATAAAAAAGAGAAAAGAGCAGGGATGAGAGGGAGGGCCGATCCTGCACTTTTGTCTACTTTCTGCTCTCAGCTGCTTTTTTTCCTCATCTCAGCTGATCGTTAGAGGTTTTTTTTACTACCAGTTGCTTGAACTGGGCCTAACCGGTATCCTACCACCACTGGTCTAGTGGTTAAAGCCCCTGTCCAACTGCATCAATGGATGCAAAGAGGATGTAAAATGGACAAAAAAGCTTGCCATCCATTGGTAAACGCGATGCATCTGTTGTGTACTCACTCCATATGTGTTTCATGTGCTCTATCCCTCCAGCATCCATCCACTGAGATTTCATCCACGCAAGTTTTGAGCTGCACAAAACTTTTTGAGTAGATGAACTTTCTGCTGCGTACGATGTACATCTGCGACATATATGGGCAACAAATGTTCTATGTCCGTTATCATCCATTAAACATCCACTGTATCCTCTCGGCATCCTCTGGACATCCTCGCAACTCACATCTGCTCCAGCTGAAAATGGAAAGAGGGAGGAAATCGAAAGGTACATTTGAAACAGTCCACACAGCGTTAGTACCATGGAAATAGAAGGATGTAAGCGGATGCATCTTGTATATAAAGCATTAAACAGACAAAATGTTTGTATATAGGATGTATCTTGGATATTTAGGATTTGGAGTATTGCCTAGACTATGTGAAGGTACTAGCGACAACGATATTTCCTATAAAAAGGGGAGGAAATCACCTGGATCTTCAGTATGAATCCAGCAGCTGTGGTGTGACAACCTCTTATCCTTTGGTGCTTGCTCTTTCTAAATCATCATTGTTCTCCACCATGGATCATCACCACTCCTTAGGTAGCTGCCAATCATTCAACACCAGAACCAAGCCCTGTTCAGACTGTTTCACCTTTTCTACACAAGGAGAAGAAGAGCGTTCAAGCTGTGTGTGGTCCGAGGATGGATCGGGAAAGAATGGAGTTTGGACTGTTGACAAGCTGATGGTGGAGCTGAGGAATGAAGACACTTGTGCATCAGCACTTCATGAGGATGCCACCAGCCATGTTTGATGAAATTGTAGAGCGTCTGAGATCCAGTGACCAAGCCAAGCCCAACTCCATCCCAACTGGACCCTGGACTGAAGGTGCACTGACTCTTGGGCACCTGGCCTCTGGAACCACATACAGAAACTGTTCGAGTATGCCTGGAGGTGCCGCACACAACACCATCAGCAAAGTGGTCAGAGAAGTGGTGCAGGCCATCATCGAAGAATACGTGGGAGAGCTCCTCCAGTGTCCACCACTGAAGAAGGCTGGAGGAAAGTTGCAGAACAGTGGTATCAGAGATGGAACTTCCCCACCGTTGGAGCAAAGATGGAAGCACGTGGCCTGCAAAAGCTCCAGCCAACAAAGGGTCCAATTATTACAACGACAAGGGCTTCTTCAGTATCATCCTCTTTGCATGGTTGATGCTGACTATGTCCGCTTAACATCCCGCTACATACTACCCCATCCGTTCCTTTCCGTTCTTTTCCATTTGTTTATGCAAATTTGGGCCACTTTGGGAGTGGATAACAATGGATTGGAGCCACCCCGAAATTTTGCTTGTCCGCTGTGTCCTTTTTGCATACGTTTTGCATCCGTCAGCCAGTGGGACCTAGCCTTAAGGAGTCAGGCTAAAAAGCCAGAAGTTGGGAATTAAAATCTCACCTAAGTTGTGAAAGCCTCTTAGGTGACCAAGAGCTAAATGCTGTCTCTCTCTTCCCAACCCACTTCACGGGATTGTTGTTGTGGGGAAAATAGGAGGAGGAAGGTGTGTTGGATATGTTTGCCACTTTGAATTATTTATAAAAATAATAAAAGCGGATATAAATAAATTAAAGAAAAAATAAATAGAAATCATCCTCCATGTTCTTTTGTATTGCCAGTTGTATAGAGAACCTCAAAATGCTCTAATTAACTGACTTCTGACCAGAAGAACGAAATACAATAATCAACAAGTATCAGCAACTTCTACTTTCTGATCTCAGCCACAAAGTTTCAGGTTGGCAAGGCAGTGTACAAAACCAGAAAAGAAGACTTAAGAGCAATTGAACTTGTCTGAGAATGGATAATCATAAAGGGCTCAGGTTTCACCATTGGCTTTGAGGTGCAAATGACAGGTCAGCTATAGTACCATACTATTTATTTATCTCAGGTTTGACAGGGGCCTGTAAGAGACGTTTATCATTCTTAATTCCCTTTTGGATACTTTTTTTTTTATTTACAAATGCACATTTAAATATACATTTATGTGTCTGTGTATATGTATTTGTATAGTATTTGTATTTTACACTGCTGTTTCAAATTCATATTATCCAGATTGTTAATTTTGATTTCTTGTAATCTTTATCTACATCATCCCCCCTCTCTCTCTGTCTCTTTCCCTCTCTCTGTATCTGTCTCTCTTTCTCTCTCTGTCTCTGTATGTGTCTGTGTGTGTGTCTCTGTGTCTCTATTTCTCTCTGTCTCTTATACCTACCTACCTGTCTATCATGAGTGTGTGTGTTTGCATGTATGTGTGTGTATTACTGATATAGTTTTTTTATTCTACTAAATCAAATTATTGGCCCCTCTAATTACATCTATGTCTATCATATTTGGCACTGGAATTTCAGAACTTCAACAAAGGCAAGGGTCTTTCTAAATTGAGCTATGAACTCATGTATTCCATGTGTTATTTGTATACATGCTTGTTCGTGCAAATGGGCAGTTTAATTAATATCTTAGCCAATTTATAATCAAAAGTTAAGGTCATTTTCTCAATAACATAATTAATATGAACATGAAAAGAGTTTTTTTAATTGGCAAAGCAATTTTGACCTGGTTTATTTCCATATATATGCAATTAAAGCTTGACATCCAGAAACAGGGCTCTTCAATTATGAACAAAACATAGGGGAAAACAAAACCATCCAAAACACTCTGCTTTCTCAGAAATTTCCATCTGCTATAGGAATAGCCTCACTCCTCAATACTCAGGACAGCTGGGCAGTGGTGAAGATAAAAACTGCCAAATGTTTATTCAGTATATTGAGTGGCTGAATGAATAATCAAAGTCTTCATGCCATATGCATAGGGAGTTATTGTTTAGCCATTTTAATTTTTTATATATGTACATATACACATACATACATACACACACACACACATATTTGTTNGTTGTGCTTTTAAAGTTGTAGCAACGTTTCGGCAGAATCTCATCTGCCATCATCAGGCTTCTGTATTGTATTTGTCTATGAGTCAGACTTTCACAGCCGTTTCAGCTTTAAATTTGTGGCTAGCCTGTGCTGTGCCAGAATGGCTTTTTTTCTTCATCCATATCCATATCCATATCCATATCCATCCATACATCCATATTAGAGAAGAGGGAATCAATGGAGGCTTCAAAGTGCATTGCAACAGGATTTCAACAATGTATTTTTGTTTCAAGCTCATCTAGTTCTGAATGCTTCCATGTTACTTTGATACAGCATATTAACAACTATTCAGCACAAAAGTATTACAAAATGGAAGAGTTTTCAAGGATATCTTAACTTCAACAGAGTTATGGTGGTCTTGAACAGATACAGAAATTTCCCAAATCCATCTTAGATAGACAAACTGCTTGACAGCTTTATCTGCTAGAACTGAAGGTTGTTGTTTGTAGCTTATGTTGCAGCTATGCAATTCCATAGTATAAAACCCAAAGTTTTGTGGAACATTTGATCTGCTGATCATCTTTACTTTTGTCTGCTGATCATCTTTACTTTTGTCAAATTCAAGACCAAAATCAAAGCACTTAAACAAGATGAAGTAGAGTTTGATGTCGCCTGCATTTGGGTAATATCTAATCTTATATTTCCATGCAATCTTTATAAGAAGCTATCAATACATGTTGAACAAAAAAAGAGAACATGGCATTCTAGGAAGAGGAGTTAGGTTATCTGCTTCCACTAATATATCACTATATATGAACTTTTGACAATTTTGCATTTCTGCAAGCCATTATAAAAGATTAATAAAGTATATTTTTTTAAAAAAGAGAAAGTCATGCCCTGATCCAACATCTGTTAGTATCTGGGGTAAAAAACTTAATCCTATGTTTTGCCTCAATTATCTCTGCCATGTATTTATCATATTGGAAAAGAATTGTATTTATATTAGTTTGTGATTTATGAAAAGGCTGAGAATTTTGGAAGAGAAAATCCAACAGATTGAGAAGGAGAAGGCTAAGGAATGGAGGTACAATCTGATGCACAACACACAGTTCGAGGAGTGTACTATTTGGATGGACCAAATAGGAGTGTACTATTTGGATGTAAAGATGAAGAATAGCATTCTCCCACTCAACAGACAGAAGTAACAGGTAAATGTGTTTGCAACCAGCATATTTGCACAGATTATATACATCTATCCTACCAAAAATTCATCCTGACTTCCTGAATCTTCATTATTTCAGTGATGCATTTCACAAAAAGTTTGTTTTTATGCAAACATAAAATACTACCAGTAATATAAACTCTTAATGTCATTGTGGTCCAGCAACATTAATGTAGAAAAATCAGAAAGAGATCCAGTTTGAAATGTCACAAGTACATTTCTAAGGATCCACCAACGTTTAGCTGGGAATTAATTGGTAGCCAGTCTGGAGCCACTACAAAGACTTAGCTTTTATGTTTCCTCCTTCACAGCAAATACAAAATAAATATTTGGCAAAAGCCAATACTCTCCACTTCTTCAGTATGTATCCAGAACATGCAGTCCTTCTGATGCTTGAATTATGGAAAATGATTGTCCTCTTTCTTTTCCCAACGTTTCTACTTTTTTATAGCAATTAAGGCATCAGGTTAGAAACCTGGAGGAGACTGGGAGTTCTAGTCCCATTTTAGTCACAAAGCCAATTGAAGACCTTGGACTACTCACTTTCTCTCAGTTCTTTGGAAAGAGGCAATGGCAAACCATTTTGAAAACTTTGCCAAAGAAATACCGAAGACTAGTCCAGACAGTCATCAGGAGTTAAAATTCTGCCTCAAAAACATACACATACACACACAAACACACCACAAAAAAGGACAATACACTGTATCTGGGCTAAAATCAGTGGGAATTGTAGGTGGTAATGAATGTCATTTAGCATTGCTCACATCGAAACTCTGACATTTCCCTTGTATATCAATGACAAGGCAATTCTGTTTAGGAGTCTTTTGCATTCTTACGTCTCGGAGCCACTACTAAAGGTTATATACTCTGATCTGCTTTTCTTTGTGCATAGTATTCTGAAGATAACATCAAGGGAGGTAATTCCTATGAACCATTAGATTGTCCTTCATCTCAGACTGGCAAATCATTATATATGTCCTGATGTTGACAGTCAAATCATGCCCTGTTCATACAAATGCCTCTGCCTCTGGCAAGAATGCAAATAGTTACTGGAGAAGAGGGAATACGGTATGACATCAACTGTGGCTAAGGCAGTCATAAAAATTTGCAATA
This sequence comes from Laticauda laticaudata, assembly GCA_004320025.1. Taxonomy (NCBI): domain Eukaryota; kingdom Metazoa; phylum Chordata; class Lepidosauria; order Squamata; family Elapidae; genus Laticauda; species Laticauda laticaudata. The sequence continues at coordinate 18,352 of BHFT01035611.1, forward strand.
TCAGTTTTGAAGTGTTTGCAGGAATGGATCAAATCAAGTACATTCATTTACTGGTTTCTGGCATTTATAATTATTCCTTTCCTCCAAGATCTAAAGGCAACTTTCTTACTACTTGTCTCTCCCATTTTAACCTCAGAACAGACAGTGAAGAAAGTTAGTTTGACTGGCCCTAATCGCCCAGTAATATTCATGGTTGAATGTAGATTTTGATTCCTCTCTCATTCTAATCCAATGCTCTTGCCATTATACAGCACTGTCCTAATTATCCATGCTGCAACATGTTGAGATGTCAAAGTCAGACAGGATTGTGGGAAACTAGTACAGATTTTCCCTAAAACTGCCATGGAGCAAGATAGCCAGGGAAATAAGCCTCAGATAGTTGTTAACCATAGACTGTGATGCTGAATTCCAGCCTTGAAATGAGAATGAGTGTCTTCTGAAAAAAAATATTGCTGACTTAAATCCTCCAATGAGCAGAGCCATTCACTGAAGCTTAAACACTGCCTGTTGAGAAGAAGGGCATTTCTTCATGAAAGATTTTTAATATGCACAATAATTCACATTTTTATTTTGTTCTCCATCACAGTATTCATGCAAAATAGGTTTCCAGCATTTTATTTTATTCATAGAAGAGTTATAGGACTGAAAATCCAGAAAAATGAAAGAACCAAACCTTTCTTAAACTCAAAACATAAATTTATCACTCTGTCCACAGGAACACTTTACATTCAATATGTTTATTTATTTAAGTTCAGTCATTACAAGTCTCAGTAGAGGTGGAAAACACCACAGATGTAACCATTGCAATATTTATCCTTCAGGGTCACTGCAAATGAAATTAATTTTAAAAACTTTAATAAATCACAGAAAACCCCATTTCAGTCATCAATAAAAGAATATTCATTTCATTATCACTGCCATGGAGTTATTAAACAGAAAGCACACCCTGTTTTTTGCTGGCAGCCAGAAAGCCAAGGTGCTTCTAGGAATACTTTTTTGAATAACTGCCCTATCTCCTACATGGAATATTAAATGGGATCATAGGAGGGGGGGTAGAGATGACTATCTCAATTATTCTCCAACATTGGTTTCATACTTTTTTTTCTCACGCACAAATGCATGCACACATCTAATGAAGTACTGGATAGCTGTGCAATGCATTTTGATAGGAGCTTCTAGGAAATTCTATCTGTAAATAATCTAAGAGTCATAGCGTCCTTGGTGCTCTCTGAGCTTGGTTGTTTGCTTGCAGACATTTCATTATCTGACTAGGTAAATGTCTGCAAGCAAACAACCAAGCTCAGAGATTGCCTAAGATTTTATAGATCGACCCTGAACTATATACTGTATATTCTCTCCTATTGAATCCAAGAGTGTGTCAGGATCCTTATTTCCAAGGAAAACCTGTATGGCACAAAGATCAACTTGCTATTATCCATCAGTTAACCCAATCCTTGCTCTCTCTGTTTTTGTCTCTCTTCCCTCTTTCTTCCTTCTTCATTTGATATATTATTTGATAGGGAATGAACATCTATTTAGTATTTAACAATTTTCAGATCCTTTATACGCGTTAAGCAAAAATAATACCAATAATGCTGACAAAAATCTTCACTAATTCCTCTACAATTTCATGTTTCTCAGGAAATGTCTCAGCTCTATTTAGTTACATCTTTACACTAAAACCCATTTAGTATTCACTGATAAAGGCCAGTGTCAATAGAATCAAGTTATTATGACCTGTGATTCATCAACACTTATATTGTAATAAATGCATAGTTTTTAAATTATTGCAAGCCTCCTTGCTGTTTTTCTTGCATTTTAGTAGCAAGTCCGTGCTTTGAAATATGAAGGGAACCATTTGTCTATAGCACTTCAGCTTGTAGTTAGAAACCATTTCTAGATAATAAAATGCTATTTTCTGGCAATGCACGTACATCACAAGACTTAATAGTTTCTTTGTATTAAACACAGACACCCATAAACTAATGTTATTTTGACAATGAAACTGTCTCTCAAAAAAAAAATAGTAAGTATTTCATGAAAGTGGGAGATGCATTTCTTTAACACATATTCTTAGTATTAATTTAGATGACTGAGTGCCATCAGGTTAACCTTCCCAAACTGGTACTGATACAAGAGATTCAATTAGTGTTAAATCAGAGCAAACTTCTTGTTTGAAGCAACTCTCAAGAAAATTCTGGTGAAGCTTCATTATGGCAATAATGACAACTGCAAGAAGCAGCAATGCTCCAGGGACACCCAATTTTAATATCCCACAATGACTTAATTTAAGATTGTATTGAGAGTTTTCAAAATGTTTACATTTTTCCACAGTGTTATAGGATTCATCCACATATTCCACTTGTCATAGCATGAAGATGTCCCACCATATCTTTGCAGAAAAAAATGTCACAATATCCATTTTTATCACCAGAATTCCTCAGTTAGTTTGTACTCAGTTGTGTTTTATAACAGATAATCAGAGTTGGAAGGGACCTTGTAGATCATCTAGTCCAACCCCCACCCAAGTGGGAGACCCTACACCATTTCTGAAAAATGGCAGTCCAATCTCTTTTTGAAATCTCAAGTGATGGCGCTCTCACAACTTCCGAGGGCAAGCTGTTCCATTGGTTGATTGTTCTCACTGTCAGAAAGTTTCCCCTTTATTTTCAGGTTAAAATCTCTCCTTGTTCAGTTCTCATCCATTATTCCTTGTCTGGCCTACAGGCACTTGGAAAATAGCTTGACTCCTCCTCCCTGTGGTAGCCCCTCAAATATTGGTAGACTGCTATCATGTCTCCCTGGTCCTTCTCTTCCCTAGACAGCCAAGCCCAGTTCCTGTAACACATTCATTGGTATGTTTTAGCCTCCAGTCCCTAATCATCCTGGTTGCTCTTCTCTGCACTTTTTCTAGAGTCTCAATATCTTTTTTATAAATGTGGTGTGGACTCTAGGTGTGGTTTTACTAAGGCTTTATAGAGTGGTATTAGTACTTTCCTTGATCTTGATTTACTCCTCTGTTAATACAAATTGAGGATTGCATTCGCTTTTTTGGCAGCGGCTGCACACTGCTGGCTCATATTTAGCTGGTTGTCCACTAAGACTCCCAAGGTCCCTCTCACAGTTACTGCTATTGAGCCTGGTTTCACCCAGTCTATATGCGTACTTTTCATTTTTCTGCCTAAATATAGGACTTTTACTTTTCTCTACACTGAATTTCATTTTGTTTAGATAGGGCCCAGTGTTCTAGTTTGTCAAGATCCATCTGGATCTTGGTTGTTAGCTATTCCTGCCAGCTTAGTATCATCTGCAAATTTGGTAAGCTCCCTTCTATTCCCTCATCTAAGTTGTTCATGGAAGATATTGAAGAGTACTGGGCCTAAGACAGAACCTTGTTGGGCACCCACTGCTTACTTTCCTCCATGTAGACTTAGACTCATTAAGGACTACTCGTTGAGTACAGTTTGTCAGCCAGTTGCAAGTCCATCTAGTGGGGGGCTATCTATTCCACTTTTTTCTAGCTTACTAAGAAGTAGGTTGTGGTCTACTTTGTCAAATGCCTTGCTGAAATCTAAATATATTATTCCACAGTATTTCACTTATCTACTAATTTAGTCACTATGTTTGAAGAATTGAAATGAGATTGGTTGGCATGTTCTGTTCTTAACAAATCCTTGCTGACTAGTTATTCTTTACTTTGTTTCTAGAAGTTGGCAGATCTGTTGTTTAATTATCTTTTCCAGTATCTTCCCGGGTATTGATGTTAGGCTGATTGGTCTATAGTTTCCTGGGTCTGTTTTGATACACAAGGGGTGTTTCCTTCTTATCCCATTTTTTTCCATGTAAACAATCTAGGGCACATTTAGGAGGGGTCTTGGGGCAGTGTAGTATAGATTGACAAACAGCTCATTTCTACTTGGCTCAGCATGTCTTTTGAGTGTCTGTGGAGATTGTCAGTCATCCAGGTCATGGTGATCCCAAAGGAGTTTCTTCAAGGGGCAACTGGACTTTCTGGTTTTTCTTTGAAGACATTTCGCTTCCAGTTGCTTCTCGAAAAAGTACCTTTGGGACATGTCTTTTGAAGAGATCAACCCTTCCTATCTAGTCTCTATGGTGGCTATTCAGTGTTATCTGGACTACAAGTGAGTCCAGATTCTTGGACTAAAGTTGAATTATATTTTGGTTTATATGTTGAACTTTGAACAAACTGCTTTATATGTTGCATTTTCAAAAGAATGTTTTCCTATTGGTATACATTTTCTCAGAATAAGAGTTTATCAGGCACCAGTCTCTTTTCCTAACAGTGTTACAGTGTACAGACAGCAGAACAACACAACCCCATTCCAGATATGTGTTAAAATGGGGACAGCACAATTCATATCAATATGATTGTTTCCTGGCTCCAGAAACAGAAAAGGAGTAGTTGCATGGTAGCCCTTAAACCAAGTTACAAAAAGCCTAAGCCAGATGCAGCAGTGTATCCTACTGAGTACTAGAAGACCAGCAGCTAGCAAGGATGAGATGTTTTAGCCTACCCAGATGCGAGATTTCTCAACCCTGACAACTTTAAGATGTGTGGATTTCAACTGTCAGAATTCCCAAGCCACCATGGAATAGAAATTGAACTCCACAGATCTTAAAGTTGCCAAAGCTGAGGAACTGTGATTGGGGATTGTTTAAAAATTATCCAAAAATCTTCTGCAAAATGCTTGCATTCTGTAGCAAACAGTTAATGTGAGGAGGGGGGGAATTGTTTGAAGAAAGTTTGAAAGTAAATATAATGTTGCATGGCTTCCCAGGACAGGACTTAGAAGAGAAAACATCAAATTCTAATTCTTGCTCTGTTATGTAGCTTGTCATTGTTTAGGATGCATCTTTCCTTCCAACCATGGAGATATCATGAGAAAAAATACTGCTAAAATCATAAATTACTTTTATATTTTCCCTACCCTTCCATTCCTAATATGGTTTAAAGCAGGGGTCTCCAACCTTGGCAACTTTAAGCCTTATGGACTTTAATTCCCAGAATTCCTCAGCCATCTTTGCCTTGAATTCTGGGAGTTGAAGTCCACCAGGCTTAAAGTTGCCAAGGTTGGAGACCACTGCTTTAAAGCAATTAATTTCAAAATACAGATTTATGATGAAATATAAAATAAATACAAAGAAAGAAAGAAAGAAAGAAAGAAAGAAAGAAAGAAAGAAAGAAAGAAAGAAAGAAAGAAAGAAAGAAAGAAGCAAGCTATAAATTAAGGCTATTTGAGTGAGAAAATCTACATAAAGCCAGTTTTTATCTGAATAAAAACTGTGTCTGTTGGGAGAAAAGCAACGTGAATTCAGCCAGTCCAGACTCTTTTGAAGAGGAATTCATATGTAGTAGAGAAGCACCTAGAGAAGGCCCTCACTTGTATTTTTGCCAATCATGTCTTGAATGCCCATGGCAACTTTAAGTTAAGTGGACTGTATGTCCCAGAATTCTCCAGCCAGCATGCTGAAAATATAAGATGCCAGACAGAGAGAGAGGCTGCCCTTGGTCCCTGTTGATTGCACATAGTGGTAATGATCAACCTGTTTTCAAAAGGAAGGCTCCATTATCTCTTTGTTGGCCCAGACCTTGTTGGCCTTCTGGAATAGTTTGAATAGCTTTGCCATCCAAGAATCCTATGAACCTGGTAGAGAACCAGGTTGGGAAAATGAATGGTGCTCTCTCTTGCTGACTATGAATTTAATAGTTGTATTGTTTTCATGGTTTTTATAGTTATTGGGGGGGGGGGGTGNTCATGGTTTTTATTGTTTTGGGGGGGGGGGGTTGGTTTTCATGATGTTTAATGTTGTAAGCTTCCCAGAATCATGTTAATGAGGGGGGCAGCTATATAAATTGAATAAATAAATCTCTTTGCCTCTAAGCTGATCCAATTCAAGAGTTTTCCATAAGATTGCAACTTTATTAGAAAAGGCTGTAAGTAAATGTACTTATTTAAAAGCAAATATTTCTGAGAGAGAGAAATTAAAAATGTTACAGTTGAGATGAATGTCACACAGCTAATACCAGAATAAATGAAGACTATCCAAATGTTGATACACATCAATATTCTACTTCATGCTGATAAACAGGTTGCGAATGCCCAAACGTATAAAAATAAATCCTCCCTTTACAGACACATGAACATGTTCTTGCATTTATCCTCAGGTAAATCATCGCATATCATCAAATCCTTGAGTTTGAGGAGTTTTTTTCTGGGATTTTCAGCATTTAAATCACAATGTTGACCAAACTTCAAACATTCCACAAAAGAAACAGCTTATACATTCCAAAGCAATCCATTGACTGGAAACAGCCACTGACTGATTTTATGTTATCTGGTGTACTGGACTATAAGTTCCATAATTCCCAAAGAGCATGGGTAATACTTGGAGATTCTAGAAATGGTACAGCTATATAGAGGGCATCATTTAAGGGGTGCTGGGAGAAACCAACAAAAGAACAATTATTCCAAAAGAAAAGAAAAGCGTTCCCCACAATCCTAAAAATCAACAAAAATTAGTATCAGGTCCCTTTTTCGGTCACCATTGCCCTTCAAGCAAACCAGGGCAGTGGAATTTCTGTTCTCCCTTCCTTTTCTCAGATACTATTATATCCCCATCATGACCTCTGTCTCTTTCAGTTTCATCATCTGGTTTTCCTGCTAGGTGACTTGAGTGGGGCATGGAAAGACCAGGAGAGCTCTTGCTTAAAAATGCATGCTGCATGTAAATAAGGCTGGCTTAAAAATATTAGCACTGTTGTCAAGCTGCATTTTTCCTAGACTTGCCAGGAGGAGCTGTGCCTTGAAAAAGCCATTTAGCCCAAGTGCTAAAAGATAATATCATGATTGGGGGGGGGGGGGAANCTAAAAGATAATATCATGATGGGGGGGGGGGGCAAATGGGGCATTTTGCCTCCATGTCCATTGTCTTCTAACGTGGATCCAATGTTTTGGCTAATGTAACCCATTGCAGATATATCTGAAGCCTGAATATAAAATGAAACACACTAATGTGTGCCTCTTAATCTACACAGACGCTTCTCTGCTCCTCCTTTCTCACTGCTCAAATCCACAGATCCTCAAAACTTCCTGGGTAGAAGATTAAATATAGATTTATTACAGGATTATAGAATTTCCTGGAGCATACACCTGGGCTCATAAATACGACAGACAGCAGTCATAGCTCCTGAGAATATGGCTTGAATCCTCCATGCTCTGCTCCTGGCCATCCATGATGAAAATCAATATATTTGCTGCTGCTCTTTTATATATATAAAACACACGCATATATGTCTTGCTTGCACACATATCCACAGCAACCTAGAGAGATGTGTGCCAAGGCAGTACTCAACAGTCAACTGCTACACTATTTCCACTAACGTCTGCCCAGGGTGGCTTCTTCCCTCCATCCAGTTCTTTGGATTCTCCTTGAGAAGCTTTGTGCTTTGAGCTGCTGCTGCTGCTGCTTAAATACAACGCGGGACAAATCCACCTGTTCTCTCTCACACACACCAGCACAACCAGACATCATGCAGGGTCAATTCCCTCGAAACTTGCACGGCGCTCCTGTAGAAAAGGCCGGTTGTATTCACAGTGTGGAAACGAGGCATCAGCATTTCATTTACATTTCATTTGCGTATAGAAGCGGGGAGGCAAGAAGGACATTCTTCTGCAGGCAGCCCAAGGTTTCCCCAACGCGGGGCACCGGGAGACGCATCGACCCTCCGCCCTTAAGAGCCCAAGACCAGCCTTCGCGGGCTCCGCAAAGCGCTCCTGCCAAAGTTTCCCGGGATGACACAGAAGCGGAGGCAGGAGGCGGCTGCGGGGATGGGCTTCGCTTCCTCCTCCTCCTCCTGTTGCCGCCGCCACAACCGTGCTTGCAAATTTAAAATTAAAAAACAAAAAACAAACCACACCGAAAAGCTACTCCTCCCCTCCTGCTGCTAATGCATTCTTCGAGACAGGGATAAGAAAGCGAGCCAAAGGGAGCTGCCGCCTGCAGGCTGAACAGGAGCCATCCGATAAGAAGCAAGGAAATCGCTCAGCTTGCCCGCATCCCCGGCAGACTCGCCTCCTCCTCCTCCTCCCCTCCCAGCCTCCCGCAAACGCCACTCTTCTCGCCTGATCACCTCGCCTCCGCTCTATTTTGTTCCTCCCCAGCATTTTCTAGGCAATGCAAGCAAGGGGACAGGCAGGACGAGGGGAAAGCGTCGATCTTTTTCTCTCTCCCCTTCCCTCCCCCCCCCCCGGCCTTTCGGCCCACTCCCGAGCTTTCCCCAAATGGCACACAACAGGCACACGCTCGCCCGATACGAGTCGGGGACGGCTGCATTTTCCAGCCTCCCGCGCCGTAGAACCACGGCCGCCTACCGCTTCTCCGCAAAGCGACGCCTTCCCCCAAGCTATCGGCTTGGCATCCCAACAGAAGATCGAGGAGAGGGGTGGAGGATGGAGGAGGAGGAATGAGGACCACTTTCATTCAGAATTTCCTGCCGTTGCCGAAGGGAGGACTCGAAACGGGAAGAGGAAACGTGTGTGCGGCGACCCTGCGTACCTTCTGCGTGCCGTGTGTGTGTGTGGTGTGAGAGAGAGAGAGAGAGAAAGAGAGTGTGTGTGTAAGGCGCGCGCGTACACACCCTTCTTCTCTGAAATGGTGCCCGTCTGAGGTTTATGCCCCCCCTTCCCAACCCGCGGAGGGTTCAAGCCGCCGGTCGCCTTAAAGTACGATTCCACCGCGGGGCAACGGAGATTCCACCGCGGGGAAAACCCCAAGCCTGGTTTGGGGAGCCAGCAGAGGTTGCGGACCGGTACTGGAGATAACCGGCGGAAGAAGCCGGGCTTTGCCGTCGCTACCGCAGCCGCGTCACTGGGAATGGATAAAAAGCAGGCGGGCGGGACGTGCCTGGATTGCGATCCCGGAGGCCAGGCGGTGGCAGGTCGAAGGGACGACGCCGGTCGCCTCCCCACCTCTCCCGGTGGGGTTGTGGGGCCCGATTCGGATGCTCCCGTGGCTGGAGAGCTCCACGCTCCCTTTACGCGAATGACGCCTACACACATACGTGCACACGCCTATACACACGCGCGCGCGCGCGCACATACACATACACACTTTAACGGGGGGGGCGCTGGAAAGAGCCGCACGCCTGCGTGCACACGCAACAGCTGGTTTTTGTTAGCGATGTGCCCGGTGCAAGGGATGGCAGCGCCGAAGCCCCGAGATCAGCAGTGTGGGATGGNAAGTCGCAACTGCAGAGCAGGTACTCCTCGCCGACCCCCATCCGCTCTCCTTTTCTCCGTTTGCCCACCCAAAAGCTAGGCGCGCGAGAAGGTAGCAGCTGCCTGGAAAGTCCCAATGGGTGGATGCGCGGCCGAGACCAGCTGCCGGCGCCGACCCGCGTCCCTGACAACAGCTGGGAAGAAGCGTGGAGAGGTGTGCACGGCGAAGAAAGACAGCAATTTTCCAGATGTTAATGCAGCAACTGGAAAATTAACCCCGCGACTTTATGTAACCTTATGCCTACGCAGTCGAGCAGCAGGAACTGCCAGGAAACCATCTTTTCTGTGCGCAAAACAATGCTCAGCATCAGTTACACACACAGGCTTTGTGCATTGCATATACCCCACAGGGTCACTTAAGTAGCAGTTTGCAGGACAGCTGCTGAGCAACTCCCTCCTGTATAGCCAAAGCACATACCTGTGTAAGCCAGTTACTTACTGACATCCTTGATCACAGCTGTGAAACCTTCCTCCATTAGAGAAAGAAAATAGCTGCCAAAGAAATAGCTGTACCTTGCCTACTACTTGCCTACAGATACATACATTTAAAAGCTGTTTAACTCCCTCTGCTCGAAACATAGGTAAACGTGGGGATGTGAAGGCGTCAGGCTTTGACATCCTCTGAAAATAATCTTACACATAAGCAACAGGTGATGAGAAATCTTTTTCTATATACTCTTCTCCAACTGCTAGGTACCAACATTCTTTGCAATAACTCTCACCAGCTGAATACGCATCCCTGCAGGAAGCATCCTTAATGACTGTAGGCCATAGGCAGTGACTAGGAATCTTCCAAAGATAAGGATAGAGATGGCTAAATGGGAAGCATTCCCTAAGGCCACATAATGCATTGATAGAATGAAAGAGTACCTTCTGTACAACAAGACCAGAAACCACATGGAATTCAGACCCATATCCATTGCAAAACAGGTGCTAAGAGACATCAATCACATAATCAAAAACAATTGAGAAGGTACATCAAAGCTCAAACATTCCAGCTGCTGTCAAAAGCTACTTGTTACTTCATTTACATTTTCCCAGCAGATGTCTATCATTAAATAGTTATACAGTAGGCACAGGAGTTATACAACAAGTACATTAAAACACTTTGACATGAAATATAGGTGTTGGGAAGCTGCACTTTTAAAATGTGATGTTTCAAAACATGGGTTTGAGTGTTACAAAGCATCCAGGTGTTATGGGGAAAACAATGTAGCAATTCTAATCTACATCACCTTTAACTTGTTCGGACATTGTCTCAGATAACAGCTATTGGAAAATTAGCTGCCTAAATCTTTCTAACCATGTTGGTATTTTATCACAGTTCCTCTTATCAAGAAAAAGTTCTGGATCTTAAGGGAGCTGAAAATGATCTGGTTCTGGTGGAACTATGTCTATCTTAAGACTACCGTTCCTTGGATTTCATGGAAATAAGGGATTATTAAAATAATTTCAGAACGTGGTACAATCAAACTGCGGTAAAAGCACTGAAATATGCCTATTGGCTTCTCAAATATGCTTTCTTCTGTTCATTTTATACACTCTGCATTCCAACCCACAGGCCAGCCCCCAACAGTTAAGTGTACACTCAATAATTATCACAGCCAGGAATTTAAAAAAAAAACCCCAAAATAAACTGCTATCATAAAGCTATTTAAAATGATGAACAAGCCATGCAACACCATAAACAAAAAACAAAGATACGTTTAAAAAATACAAGGCATTAGCAATCTAGCAGCAAATCAAGCATGGCTGCTATGGTGGGAAAAGTAGATAATTAAAAATGCTTCTTAAATTATTTGTTAAAGTACACACAAAAATAGTCAACTATTACTTACTGGGGGAAGGAAGTCCAATGTTAGTACCACCTCTATCAAAAATACAGTCACTAGAGGACTATCATATCACATACCATAAAATATCAATTTTGATCAATTTGAATGTGGAACAGCTAAAAGTATAACAGAAACCGTCAAACTATTCATACATATACAAGTCAGGAAACATGTTGCTTCTGCCTTCTCTTACACACCTAGTCCCTCTCTTTTATGCACAAAACAGCTGCATATTTAGAGGCAGCCCAGTCTAACAGTAGTGGACCCTGTAGCCTTCCAGATATGGTTGCTGGATATAATACCCAGGATTCCTGACTGCCACTCAGCCATCATGAAATAGCAGAACAATTTTATGACACTGGTTACTTTATTTTATTTAAACCTCATTCCTTGGAACAGGACTATGAAGTTAGGTATATCTGCATTTGATTGTACACTGTGTATTCCTTCTTATCCCCAATATGCTTGCAAGTACCATTAATCACACCTAACTCTGGGTTCTCAAAAAACAAGCAAAAAACACAAGAGCAAACTCATTTCCCATACTGTTGCCAATAAATTTGTAATCTTGTTTGCATATGGTCATAAGGGGTCCAGCTCAATTCTGGATGACTTTAATTAAAATATAAATTTATATTTTTGGAAGGCTTATTTAAAAAAACATATTTTTCCAGAAATAATTTCACAGTAAATTTCCATTATTTTAAACAATGGATAGGCCCAGCAGTCAGAGTTGTGACTTGTTTTCTCTGAGGAAACAAATGGGGACACTGTGCCTTTCATAGCGCTGTGGCAGGCAAAGCAATTTGATATTTATGGACTCACTTTATCATTGATTGTTCCTGGTGGTAAAGCTGCATGTAGCAGTTTCACAGGGAAGGTCGAAATAATCAAGATGGCTGCTGGGACCATGTGGGGTTCCAATCATTCAGTCAAAGATGCCATCTTGACTTTTTTATTCCCCACTACAGACACCTCCAGCTGAACCTGTAAAATATAGGGCCATGCAGTTGATTTTGTGGACATATATCTTCTGTTCTCTAAGAAGATGACAATTTACTAACATTTTGCTGATAAAAATCAATAAGATTTAATTTAATTCACATCTTTACGTTGCATCAATCTATAAACCAGTGTGGAGAAAAACTAAAACATGTTCACATCCAATTAACTTTTCCCCCTTCATATGTAGAGAGGAAGGGGGTGTTGGAAGCTCTGACTTAAGATCTGATGAGAAAAATCTGTTTTTCTCTAGTGCATAGTTAATTGCTGGAAAAAGCAAGTAAGGTTGCTGTAAAACACTAGACCATCACATTTATGCCCCATACATCCATATATGAATGACAGGGTCTTATTTTCAATGAAGGCTTCTGAAGCTGATAACAGAGCTCTGGATTGATTTGCAGCTCTGTTATTGGCTTCAGAGGCCTTCAGCTGCAGAATGGCCCCGCAAGGCAGGTGTTAGGGTGCACCTATCCGTAAGTAAGAGATAACAGATCATCAGTGTTGAAATGGACCTTGCAGGTCATCTAGTCCAACCTCCCACCCAAGCGGGAGACCCTACACCATTTCTGACAAATGGCAGTCCAATCTCTTCTTGAAAGTCTCAACTCACACTCCCACAACTTCCGAGGGCAAGCTGTTTCACTGATTGATTGTTCTCACAAATAGTAGGGCAGCTCCACCCCTCCATCCTCACCCTAGCTTAATTTTTACTAGTACACCCTGGCATGAGCAGAGTCTTAATTTGGGATTATTTTGGGGAAGGACTTATATTGGGCACATGTGTAAAAATCAAGCTAGGACTTACTTTCAGGGTAGGTCAATTTTTGGGAAAACACTGCTTTCTATAGAAAGCAGCTTTACCCTTGTCTCAACATCTCTGTTTATCAAGCCACCTTCCCTAGATACAAACAACTGGAGAGATATTCAGCCATTATGATGATACCATTTTTTGTTTCCCATTTCTTTTTCCAGGTTCACATTAGCAATTTCATTAAAATTTCATGACACTGCTGATCTCAGGTTGTGGGTGTCATGCCCCTGGTGAAGTCTGACTCTGAGGAAGAGGAGGAACAGCCAACAGGGAGTGGGAGTGTGGCTCCAGAGGTGGNAAGAGGAGGAACAGCCAACAGGGAGTGGGAGTGTGGCTCCAGAGGTGGTGGAGGAGGCTGGGGAAGGGCAGAGGCCTGCTGAGTAGTCAGACGAGGATCGAGGCCCACTCCCTATCCCTCCTTGGTCACGCAGGGAGGATAGGATCAGGGAAAAGCAAGGTCTACTCAAGAGAAGATTACCATGATCCTCCTCATGGCTTGCAGGTGGGAGATATGTATATAAGTTTGCAACTGCGCATTTCCCGGTTATTTTCCAGGAGTTTATAATTAGTTATCTCTGCTTGCTTCAGAGATAGGTTTGTTTTGGTTTTCTGTTTGCCTCATTATTTACTTTTGTGACGTTAAACTGTGCCTAATAAAACAGTGAAGTTAAGTTGAAGGCTTTATCGGACTTTAATATATGCTTTGGGTTTTGGGTTATTTTGAGAGACTAAGAGTCATCATAGGTTGTGGATATATGTTGTATTCCTTAATTATTGAATTTCTTAATTATTTTGTTGAATAGGCATGATTCACACAATATCCTAACCAAGACCAAAAAGTCTACAGTAGATTTAATACTTAGTGTGATGTGTATTCTCAGCCAGTGAAGCATGACACTGTTTTAAATTCAAGATCATCTCAGTAAAGAATAGAAAGCCCAACAGTCTTACATTATGATCTCTGTAATATCTATAAACTTCCTACACAAGCAAGCAAGTAGTCACATCCAAGATGTTTTTTTCTTCATGATAGACATTACTAGCAAGTTTCATCCCACTCAGGAGATTACACTGACTTAATAAATTCCATTTACCAACTTCATTTATTGTCTAGACATTTTTTACCATGCCTAAAAGACACATGGTTTGTAGAATGAAACTGCCATAATCAAAGATTTGTTAGAAGAGCATTGGGTTTTATTTTTGACTGAACATTCATCATATTAGGTTGCATGGCTACATGCTCAAATATACTTAATAAGACAAATTTCTTTGTCTTTGATGAGACACTTTTCTGGGAAAATATATCAAGATCTGGGTTGCTTTAATTTCTGTTCACTTATACACAATTTATCATTCATCCATGTAAAATTCTAGCACATTCAGTTGTTTATGGATAGAACACTACTGGATCAAAGTTTGCTATTGTGAATTGCTAAGATGCTATTTGGATTAATGCTTTCCAAAGGTAAATTGAAGCATTTTTATAAGTTAAAAAGTCTCCAATTTGTCATTTGAGTCTCCAATTTGTCATTTGTGGACCTTAGTTCACAATAGAAACAAAAGTAGTTATCATATGAACCTTTATTTTCCTTTAAAATGTGAGTAATTGTATGCCAATTCTAAAAAAAAACAATCAAATTCACATTTTTTCATTGATGGATTGACCAAAATGAATAAAAGCAATTCTATTATTCTATGATTTAATGTTCCATTTTTTAATTTTATTTTTAATTAATCCAGTATATTGAAACACTAGTGTCACCAACCTCCCACCAAATTTGCAATCAGAATAAAAGTAAAGTCTTTCATGAGTCAAACCTCATTCATGGAAACTATACAGGTAGTCTTAATTTTATGACCACTGTTGGGACCAAAATTTACATTGCTAAGCAAGGCAGTTGCTAGGCAAGTTGTCTGATTTATGAGGATTTTTTTTCGCCATGGTTGTTAAGTGAATCATGAAGTTCTTAAGCAAATCCAGCTTCCCTCACTTACCCTCACCCAGATCCCAGCTGGGAAGATTGCAAATGGTGATCACACAACCTTGGGACCCTGCATCCATCTAAATGCTGGTTGCCAAGCAAAGGAATTTTGACACATGACTATGGGAATGCTTCAATGGTTGCAAGTGTGAGGTCCAGTTGTAAATCACATTTTTCAGAGCCATTATAATTATGAACAGTTACTAAATGAATGGTTGTTAATCGAGAAATAGCATACAAAAAGAGGTTGTCATCATTTTTAGGCATGTATTATTCACTTTTCTACTCTCCTCTATAGACTTGAAATTGCCTGGTAGTCTCCTATCCAAAAACTGAGCCTGACTCTGCTTAATTTCCAAGCCCAGATAAAATTGGCGACCTGCTGCCACCTACTGTGTACATGATGCTTTTCCTTTTAATGTTGATTGTGTGAATAAACTCTGTCTGATCATATTCTTAAATATAATGTATAATGACATAAAGCTATAAAGGTCAGGTTAATGAAAATTATTTTGTTTCTATAATTTTATTAAAGCTTATCTTTTTTTAAAAAATAAATAAAGTAAAAGTAATGAAAGATAGATCTCTAAGTAAATCTGTGATTCTGCAAGCAACTCAATCTGCCTGCCTGCTTTGCCTGCTTTTACTCTTTTTTTAATAAAAAATTTAATATCGACATAAAATATTTATAATATTTACATACAAGCCATGCCCAGCCAGTCACATGACCACCAAGCCACACCCACAAATTAGGCCCACAGAACAGGTTGTTAAGAAATTTGAATCCCACCCCTGCTAGAGGCGTTTCTTGAAGGCCTCTGATGGCAAAACGAAGGCTGGGGGTGCCACATGCAAGCAGCAGCAAGCAGCCACAAAAAAGTGGGCAGGCAGTGAGCTCCTGCTGGATGGGGCTGTTGGTGCCACTATTGTGAGCTGAGTCACTGGAAGACATCCCGAAAATAAGACCTGGTGCCTTTTGGGATGGAAAAAAATATAAGACCAGGAAAACATGGTTATTACTGTTATACTGGTCTCTTTTCAATTTTGGTATTTTTTCTCCCTATAGGATCTTTGTATGATGGTAAATTTGTGGTAAATTTGCTTTTTTAGATAGTCATCTATATTCTCTAATGGTATATCATTTCCTTTATATAGATTGGAATAATTTTGATAAAATGCTTTTTGTATGGT
>BHFT01035613.1:0-19309 GCA_004320025.1 Laticauda laticaudata
GCTTTTTTTTTTTTTCCCCCTGCAAGTGCCACTCTACCCTCCTCCCTCTATCTCGCTGCTATGGCAGCATGCCACCGGAGTCACAGCTGTGGGAAAAATGCCCGCTGGAAACCTGTCAACATTACATCATTTCACCTTTACAGCTGAGAGGCGCTTCTGGAAGATTTCAATGCTTTGTTTGTATTTTATTTTATTTTATTTTATTTTTGACAGCCAATCTTCCCTCACTCAGTTTCCCATGACAACACCATCTCAGATTTGCTGGCCCATCTCACTGGCGCGCAAAGGGAGCGGAGAAAGAAACAGGTAGCGGAAGGGGTGCCAGCAAATTGTTTCCTTTGGAGTGGCTGGGAAGAATGAAGTCTTTTGAATGAAGACCAAAGTGAACTGGAAGGGGAGCACAATTGGCTTATTGGCTTCCTTGCATTTTGGAGGAGGCAGACATGAAAGCTACTACAGGGGGCTTCCCAATTGCCTGGCAGAAGATTGAAGGAGAAGGAGAAATACCGCTAACACGGAGTAGCCTCAAACCTGAAGTTGTTCCTTTAAAAAGGGTGGACTTCAACTCCCAGAATCCTCCAACCAGCATTCATTAAAATGGATGGACTCCAATCCCCAGAATCCCCCAGCCAGCATGCTTTACGATGCATGGACTTCAGCTCCCAGAATTCCCTAGCCAACATCCATTAAAATGGATGGACTTCAACTCCCAGAATGCCCCAGCAAGCATGCTTTATGAAGGATGAACTTCAATCCTCAGAATTCCCCAGCCAACACCCATTAAAATGGACGGACTCCAATTCCCAGAATTCCCCAGCAAGCATGCTTTATGAAGGATGAACTTCAACTCCCAGAATTCCCTAGCCAACATCCATTAAAATGGATGGACTTCAACTCCCAGAATGCCCCAGCAAGCATGGTTTGCGGTGGACTTTAACTCTCAGATTTGCTCAGCCAACATGTTTTAACAAGAGTGGATTTCAACTCTCAGAATTGCACCGCCAGCTTGTTTTAAGACAGATGGACTTCAGAATTCCAGAGTCAGAATGCTTTAAGAGGGACAACTTCAATTCACAGACTCGCCCAACCATCGTCCTTTAAGATGAATGGACTTCAACTCCCAGAATTCCACAGCCAACATGTCTAGCTGGAGAATTCTGGGAGTTGAAGTCCACACGCCTTTAAAGTTGCCAAGGTTGAGAAACCCGCTTCTAATGGTTCCTTTCTGTAGTTTGCAAACCAACTCCTGTTAATGCTATTTAAAAAAACAAACAGGAGGACAAAACTCACCCAGGATGGGGGAGTGGGTCATTCCAGAGGCTTGAGGTCTTCTAAAATTCATGGTGGGAGTGAGCAGGCCGTCATCCATAGTTGGAAATTCTGTTATGTTGCAGCCGCCTGGGGTTAGGCCCAGCCTCCAACCCACAAGATTGCTGATATCCGTTTCAGCACAAGGATGATACCATGCTTCTGGGTCCTGAAGGAAGAAAAGAAAAATGTGTGTGTGTGTGTGTGTGTCAGTGTGTGTGTGTGTATTGTGGTCATAGGCTGAGGACGTGTATATGTATGTGTATGTATGTATATGTATACACACATACAAATATACCGTTTCCGTGAAAATAAAACTTATCCTGAAAATAAGCCATAGAATAGAATAGAATAGAATAGAATAGAATAATATTATATCATATTATATAATGTAATGTAACATAATATAATATAATAATAGAACAGAACAGAACAGAGTAGAATAAGGAAAGAATAGAGTATAATAAGAATAGAATAGAATAGAATAGAATAGAATAGAATAGAATAGAATAGAATAGAATAGAATAGAATAGAATAGAACAGAACAAGGAAAGAATAGAATAAAATAAGGAAAGAATAGGAATAGAATAGAATAGAATAGAATAGAATTAATAGAATAGAAATAGAAATAGAAATAGAAATAGAAATAGAAATAGAAATAGAAATAGAAATAGAATAGAATAGAATAGAATAGAATAGAATAGAATAGAATAGAATTCTTTATTGGCCAAGTGTGATTGGACACACAAGGAATTTGTCTTTGGTGCAAATGCTCTCAGTGTACATAAAAGAAAAGTTACATTTGTCAAGAGTCAAAAATCATAAGGTACAACACATAATACTCATAGAGTACAATGAGCAATCAAATCATACATGTTTTTAGATGTGCACCTAATATAAGCCCTACATCCACCTCCCCCCCCCCCAAATAAGCCCTACTCAAGAGCCTGCACAGCTGGCCACTTGCCCATTCTGTCTGGTTGCTTGCGGTGCTGCAGCCACAAGGTGCAGTGGTGGAGCTGCCTTATGTGCCCTGCACCAGCTTACCTCAGGACGCCCGCAGTCAGACCATCCATGCCCCGAGACCTGCCTAATGGCAACAACACCCAAGCCGTATGCAGTGGGAGCCCATGTGGCTGCTGGCCCACGTCGGCTTGCTCGCAGCTGCGACGGAGCAGGAGGCTGAGTAGTGGGTTGGTGCCACAGCTATGAAGCGAGGCAGGTGTCGGGGCGTGGATGGCCTGGCTGCGTCGGTTCTGAGGTAAGCTGGTGCGGGACGCATGGGGCAGGTCCACCCCCCTCCTTGTGGCGGGGGCACCGGTGTGTCATTCAGCCTCCTGCTACATTGCAGCTGTGAGCAAGCAGAAGTGGGCCGGGGGCCACGCGGAGTTCTGCTGGATGGAGTTGCCAAAACTGCTGCCATGAGGCGAGGCAGGTGTTGGGACGTGGATGGCCTGGCTGAGGGAAGCCGGTACAGGGCGCATTGGGCAGTTCAACACTCCCCCCCCCCACTTTGCAATGGCGGCTCTGCCACACTACATGTGATGACCCGGAGTGTAACACAAATGTAGCAAAATCCAAAACGTAAATAAGTGTCCTTTAATGCCTCCAACTTGGCCCCACTGTTCAATAATAATCAGTTGGAGATAAAACTTATTCAAAAATAATCTTCAAAAGAAAGCAATACAGTCCAAATTCAATGAGCAGATAGAGGTAAAATAAAAAACCAAAACAAACTACAATGAAGGAATTTCCACAACGGACCAGGATAAGTAATTACCAGCTTCAAGGAGATAACAAGGCACATTCTGTTGGAAGGGCACCAACCAAGATAACTTCAGCCCAAAATAAAATACGTTTTGCTTCTGGTAACGCTATGTTGTAATCGTCTTATATACTATTCTCCCCAGCTGCAACCAATGAGGGGGATCATGACCGCTTCCTCTCTTGTAAGCCAAGCTGTTTCCATCTCCGTTCCTCCCTGAATGTCTTAGGATGGAGAGGGGGTGGGCCTGGGTTCTCCTCTGACTGCACAGCCAGATCTGCCCTTCCCCAGCTTCCTCCACAACCTCTGGAGCCACACTTCCACCCCCTGTCAGCTGCTCCTCCTCTTCCTCAGAGTCCGACTCCACCACTACGTGACCTCCTGCCCCCCCATGAGCAAGCAGAAGAAGTGAGCCTCCTATACATTGAGGGAGGGGGAAATTAGACCCCCACCAAAAATAAACCCTAGGGCCCAAAAGATCGGATCTTATTTTCGGGAAATAGAAGTATATTGAGGTAGTCCTCAACCTATGACCACAATTGAGCTTAGCCACAATTTATGTTGTCATGTGAGACATTTGTTAAGTGAGTTTTGCCCATCTTGCCCCCTTTTTTGGACTGTTGTAAGTCGAGGAGTACCTGGATTCTGACCGGATGCCAAGAAATGGCTGCCCGGGGAGGTCTCACACTTACCTGAGTCATAAGAGACCTCCGCCTAATTGCTTCTCCCAAGGACACACCGCTGGTGTTTGAGATTTGCGTCTCGCTGCTGCTTTGGCTCAGGAGCTCTTCTTTCAAGCCGGGCTGCGGGGGCGTCGTTGCAATCGGCTGAAACACACAAAACCGCCTTAAAATGAATCCTGCGTATCATCATCATCATTGTAACGAACCCATAAATCCCTGGCAGGGCGGAGTCTGGGCAACTGGATGGAGCTAGCAAAGTGTTTTACTGGCCGGATGCCTTTCCTGTTGCCAGTGCAGAGTTTTGTTCATCAGATATATTCTCATCATGGCCTCAGAGAGAAATACCCGCCTCCTACCTACGGTAGGATCGAACTCACAGCCTCCTGATTGTGAGGCGAGAGCTCCACCTCTAGCCACCGCACCACTCACAAAATGAACCCTGCGTATACCAAGCTTTAATCTGTCTCAGGGTATTTAAGGCATATTTTTTTAAGATCAAGCAATCCTCGACTTACAACCGCAATTGGATCCCAAACTTCCGTTGCTAAGGACTGCAGTTCAATGAATTGTGCCCCATTTTACAACCCTTTTTTTGCCATGGCCGTGAAGCGGAGCACTGCAGTTCTGAAGCAAATAAGTGAATCCGGCTTCCGCGCATTGACTTTGCCTCTCAGAAGTCAGCTGGGAAGGTCACAAAAGGGGAGCACATGACCCTAAGAACACTGCGATGGTTGTAAACCCGGGGCAGGTGCCAATCATCCAAAGTCTGATCACGTGACCCTGGGAATCCTGCTGCAACAGTCGTTAAGTGTGATGTAGCCAGTCATAAGGAACCCTGGTGGCACACTGGTTAAAGTGCAGTATTGTGGGTTGACTCTGCCCACTGCCAGGAGTTCGATCCTAACCGGCTTAAGGTTGATTCAGCCTTTCGTCCTTCCGAGGTGGGTCAAACGAGGACCCAGATTGTTGGAGTCGAGATATTGACTCTGTAAACTGCTTAGAGGGGGCTGGAAAGCACTGGAAAGTGGTATATAAGTGCTATTGCTATGCCCCTATCAAAATACTGAAATTAATAATTATGAATAACATGAAAATAATTTTCCACAACTTCCAAAAAGATCTTATGTATAAGATATGTATAAACCTATGTGCTGTTGCTATTTTCTCTCCTTCCCTCCCTCTCTCCTTCCTTCGTGCCCTTTTCTTTCTCCCTTTCTTTTCTTTCCTTTCCTCTGTCTCCTTCTTTCCTTCCCTTCTTTTTTTCCCATTCATTTCTTTCTCCTGCTCCCTCCATCTCTTATTTCCCTTCTCTTTTTCTCTCCCTCTCCTTTCTTTTCCTTCCTCGCTCCCTCCTCTTATTCCTTTTCTTTCTTTGTTTCTCTTCCTTCTTCTCTCTTGTTAAGAGTCACGGTGGTTAGGATGCAGCATTGCAGGCTGACTCAGCCAACGGCCAGGAGTTCGATGCTGACCAGCTCAAGGTTGACTTGGCCTTCCATCCCTCTGAGTTCAGTAAAATGAGAATCCAGACTCTGCAAACTGCTTAAAGAGGCTGTAGAGCACTATGAAGCAGTATGTAGCTAGTCCTTAACTTACAACAGTTTGTTTAGTGATCCTTCAAAGTTACAGCAGCATTGAAAAATGTGACTTATGACCGTTTTTCACAGGTATGACTTTTGTAGCATGTGATCAGTACTTCCAGTTTATTATTTTTATTGATTTACTTTTTAAATTTTTTGATGAAATGATAGGCATGTGTTTAACTCAAGCATGTTTAAACTCGGTTACAGTAACCGAGTTTAAACTTGCTTGGGTTAAAAGTATGTCTGTCATTTTGCCTATTTGTTAAATTTACATGCCACATGTCTCGTTACCTAGTGTGTACCTGGGTGGCTAGTGATGCTATCAAAGCATAAATATAAGAACATGAAAAGCATTAAAATTCAACATTTTTTAAAAAGTAATTAAAAATAAATAATTGAAAATTATGTCTATGCTTTCTAACCTTAAACCTGGCTTTCAATGCTTCTTATATGATATATATTAAAGCACTAACTTGGTAAAAGACACAAACTAAGGGACATTTGTAATCTGCAATTGTGTAAAATTAATAGTTGCAATTAGATCAGTTCGGGGGCTATTTTTGATATAACTGTCTGGAACATTACAAGAATACGGAACCAAAAAGTGCAGATGACAGGAGTTTTCCAAACAAGTGCCAAGCGACAGGATGGCATAGTGAATGAGGAAGTTACTCTAGTTATCTTCTAGAGGGACAAAAGAGATGTAGAGAAAAGACTATATAAAATGGGGTTTTATCTCACATTATGGCCACTAACCATGGCTATTCTTTGCCGGACTCAGCTATGACAGTAAACCTCATTGCAATGGGGTGTTTGTAAGTATTATCTTACTGAAATGTTATGTTATGATGGCTGTTCATGTTCCAAATTGCTCATGAAATAAACCTCTGATCTCAAAGTAGGATTTATTGCTTCTGGTTTGTCTGTGTTTCTCTTTTATTGAGTTATTTTTACGACAGAATGGTGCGTGACTCGAATAATCGTTCCCATAATCATAAGGTCAGGAAACAATTCTTCTCCCTGGGTATTGCTTGAAATACTCCCAAAGGAATCAGAACACAACCTTCCCAGCCACTTGCTTATCAAAAGAGTTACTAATCATAAATACAGAGTTTTGTCCACATAATATAGAATTCAATTCATATACACAGGTGACAGCTATGGATACCGCAGTTGTGCCGGAAGATGTACAAATGGAATTTTTTGGGGTAGGTTGTGGGGGAGAGAAATGTCATTGGATGAAATTCCAATTTATATGAGGAGACTATGGATACTGACAGTTAGAAAATGGATTTCAGTAGGCAGCATCCTGGCACATGTTAGTTACAAAATGTGCAACATGTTCTATTTCTGAACAGTGACACAAAATGCTCAGTATATATGCACATGGTACCGTGTTTCTCATATAATAAGGACGGGCCTTATTTTTTTTTGAGCCCTGAAAAAAGGGCTAGGCCGTCTTTTCGGGGGTGACTTAATTCCCCCCCTTGCATCTTCGGGCGGGCAGGCGGTGACGGCTTGGATGTTGACCTGGGCGTTGATGGGGCACTTCGTATCGGGGTCAACGCAGGCAGCCCCATATCCGGGCGTGCAACAAAAGTACTTCCTAACGGCAAGCCCCCCCCCCCACACCATTCCTCCCCATTTTGCATGTTTTAATATAGGCCTTAATTTGGGGGGAGGGGCTTAATTTCATTTCATGCCTATAAAACATGCTGGGACTTCCTATTGGGGGAGGCCGTATTGTTGGAGAAACAGGGTATGTATGCATGTGTGTGTATTTCAAACTATATTTGATGCATACGGCCAGGTTAAGGTTCCAAGCGAAATCAGATTTGTATCTACAAAAGAGGAACAAGTACAGGAATAAATTCTGGGTGAGAAAGCTCCCTTCTCTACACTCCACATTTCTACAATATGCTTTCAAATAAACTGATTTTCAGGGAAAGAGACCAAGATAAAAGTAAACACAGGTTTCTTCTCTCCAGAAACAACAAGCTAGCAGCTGCCTCCGGGCAAAATCAATACATCGTCCTTTGGTCCTTGCAAGGGGTCTTCAGGTGTGGTGTGAATTCCATCCAGGTGACAAGGCAGAGGATGAAAAAGAAAGAAGGATTGTTGAAAGAGAAAGGAAAAAAAGGATTTGGAAGCAGAGCTCAGTCTATATCAAAGAGTTCTTTACACAGGAACCTGTCCTTTCATCTCTGCCTTTTTAATCCTCTGCTGTCTTTGTATCTTCGCAAGACAATTCAATAAGGGCAGTCCTCGGTTTACGACCGATTGCTGAGAGACTAAAGTTACAACAGACACACCACCCCCAAAAAAGTACTTATTTATTTGTATCCCACCTATGTTATTTTTACAAATACGGTAACTTTCAAGGTAGCAAATGTATTCAGCGCACCACTTTCACCCTCCCATCTTTCCCCCAACCACCACCCTGTGAGGTGAGTTGGGCTGAGAGAGAGGGGGACTGGCCCAAGGTTACCCAGCTAGACTTTCGTGCCTAAGGCAGGACTAGAATTCATTTTCTCCTGGTGATTGGTCCAAAGTCACCTATGCAGTTCTTATGACTAAGGTAGGACTAGAACTCACCATCTCCTGGTTATTGGCTCAGTTACCCAGCCGGCTTTCATGCCTAAAATGGGACTAGAACTCACCATCTCCTGGTGACTGGCACAAAGTCACCCCGCCAGCTTTTCATGCCTACAGTGAGACTAGAGCTCACAGTCTCCTGCTGATTGGTCCAAGGCGGGACTAGAGCTCACAGTGTCCTGATGATTGGGCCAAAGTCACGCAAGCAGCTCTAAGGCGGGACCAGAACTCATGTCTCCTGGTGATTGGCCCAAAGTCACCCAGCTGATTTTCATTCATAAGGTGGGACTAGAACTCACCGTCTCCTGGTGAGTAGCCCAAAGTCACCCAACCAGCTTTCCTTCCAAAAGCAGAACTAGAATGTATTGACACCCAGTTTCTAACCCTGTACATTAACCACTAGACTAGACCAAACTGGTTCTTACTTATGACCCATAGTTCTGACAGTGCCACCCTACAGTCACATGACTGCATTTTGGGCATTCAGCAAAGCGCCTGCCATTACATCCATTTGTAACCCACAGTCCATCCATTCAGTCCATCCATTCAGCAACCCACAGTCACATGATCACGCGTTATTATGTAAATCCTGGTTTCCGGGAGGGGGGGGAAACACCCGATTGCAAACCATGGGTTTGTTTCACCACTGCGGCACTCTCTTCGTGACCACTTTATTTGCTTAATGACTGCAAAAAAAAAAGTCATACACCTGGAACTGGTCATGGGGGTTGTGACCCACTTTACAACTATCGCGATTTACAACGAATCTCTTCCTGCCTGCCTCTTGTGCCAAAAGGTCACTCAGGCAGTCTTCGACGGACGACCGTAATTGAGTTTAGCGATTATGGTCGTAAGTCGAGGACTACTGTGTTTCGTTTTGACACAGGATGGGCGGAGCCAGGAAGAGACTGGTTCTACAGCCAAGTCGCATGTGGGAACTGCAGTAATCTGAGCGCCTACCACAACATCCCTCTCACCAGAAACACATGTGAAGTACGGACATGTGAACATGGCAAGGCCAAAGAGCTGCACAGGCCCCTTTTGCTTCTTCTGCGGCTGCTGTCATAAAGGCGAGGACCTTTTCTGAGATTTTAGTCCGCCTCATCTCACACCTTTCAGAAATGATCACATCAGATTATACTCCCCCCACACACAGGTAGGAAACGCTCACGCTTAACTGTACACACCAAACGTCACCTTTTGTTAGGGATGATATGCACACGGATCTTTCTCTCTTTGTCTCTCTCCCCCTCTCTCTGTCTCTCTTGCTGTCTCTGTCTTTCTCTCTGTCTCTCTCTATTTCTCTCCCTTTCTCCCTCTCCCTGTCTTTCTCTCTCTCTCTTTCTGTCTGTCTGTCTTTCTCTTCCTGTCTCTCTCTCCATCTCTCTGCATTTCTCTCTCTCTCCCACTGTCTCTCTTTCTCTCTGTCTTCCTCTCCTTTTCTCCTTCTCCCTGTTTTTTTCTCTTTCTCTCTCCTTCTCTGTCTCTCTCTCCTCCTCCCCCTCTCTCTGCATTTCTCTCTCTCCCAGTCTTTCTCTCTGTCTCTCTCCTCTCTGTGTCTCTCTATCTTTCTTTTCCACTGTCTTTCTGTCTCTCTCTCTCTCTGTCTCTCTCTCTGTTTCTCTCTCTGTCACTCACTCACACTCACACACAGAGACTCACACAGGAAAAAGAAAGACTGCAAACTCCTGCATCAAATCTGTAGGCAATATGGATTCCATCCGGTTTCAGCGTAAATGAACCTATGAAGCATAAAACAGCGCACAGGTGGTCCCCGATTTACCAGAGTTTGTTTAGTGATGGTTCAAAGTTACAACGGCACTGTAAAAAGGGACTTTGGACTGGCTCAGGAATTCTGGGAGTTGAAGTCCACAAGTCATTAAAGGGCCATTGTTCCCCATTTCTGCTGATGGCTTCAAAAGAAGCTCATGGGTAGAATATAGCACACTAATACAAGTACCTAGTCCCTGTGAGGTTTGGAACAGCCTTCATAAAGCTGCAAGAGATCAAAGTTAAATATTTATTAGCTTGTATAGATAGTCTTCGACTTGCAACAGTTCATTTAGTGACCGTTTGAAGGTACAATGGCACTGAAAAAAAAGGAACTTATGACTGTTTTTTCATACTTACGACCATTGCAGCATCCCCCTGGTCACGTAATCAAAATTCAGATGCTTGGCAACTGGTTCATATTTATAATGGTTGCAGTGTCCCAGGACCTAACCTTTTTGTAACCTTCTGACAAGCGAAGTCAATGGGGAAGCCAGCTTTACTTAATAAACCGGGTTACTTGTTAATTGTTATTCACATAACAATTGTGACAAGAAAGGTTTTAAAACGGGGGAAAAACTCATTTGTGAACGAATGTCTCACTTAGCACCAGAAATTCTGAGCTTAACTATGGTCGTAAGTCGAGGACCACTCATGGCTGGAAAGTAACCTCCAAACCTTGAATTCACGAGAGCCTGAACTGGTTTTCTATACTTGAGGACAGGCGGTGTGTAATCCACATACATTAATGCTTCATAAATCAGTCAAAAGCTGCTGTGAAGATTGACAGCTGAAGATGATAATTTACACCCCAAGCATCATCCTATCTTAATTACATCTGAAAAGTTTATAAATTAGGATGCATTTTTGGTCATAAATTTTAGCTTATTTTTACCACAAATCCATCTGTCATTTAAAACAGTGTGTCAGCTGGATACAGATATATTGGGCAATAATCATTACAATTGTCATTAATCCAAATTTCTTACTGCAATATCAATAACTATATTCTTATTTTATTACTTATACCTAATATATCTTATCATTATCCATCTTTATTTTTCAGCCATTGATAAAATAAATCCCATATCGTATAATATTCAGTTTGTTCTTTTTCTTTAATTGCCAAAGTTGATCTCTTCATTTCTGCACATTCATATTTTCTTAATCAAGTTCTCTTCTATCTATTAATTCTATCTATAATTCTATAATTAGGATGCATTTTGAATGTTTTCCACAAGCACAAAGCAGGAGAAAAGGATACCACAGCTTTTATCAAGGAATTTGAAGAACAAACAGCCAGCTGCACTCAGAAAAATGCACAACATCTGTCTGACTATCACAAAACACAGAAGGCAGCTTGTCCTTGTTGTAAAGGAGCAAAAGATCAGGATATAAAAACGGAGGGTGGCATTTTTGTCCCTTTTGTGTGGTGTGTAGATCAGAAGAGAAATTCCCAACACACACAAACAAGTCCACAACCCACTCCCAATCCTCCAGCGAGCCCTGGCAAAACAGATGTGGCAACGTTGAATATCACAACTGTTCAGAAAGATTATTTATGGACAAGCTGAACAAACTCATATGGAGTCTTTTGCAGTCTGTGAGACTTCACACCCGGGCTAGGCAATATAGGGAGTCCTCAACTTACAACAAGTTCACTGAGTGACCATGGAAGTTACGACGGCACTGAAAAAAAGGGACTTAGGACCATTTTTTCACACTTCCGACCATCGCAGGATCTCCCTGGTCACATGATTTACATTAGAATGCCTGACAATTGGTTCATATTTACGACGGCTGCAGTGTCCCAGCCTTCTGGGACTTTTACAACCTTCTGACAAGCCAAGTCAATGGAGAAGCCAGATTCACTTAATGACCGTGTGACCAATTTGATAACTGCAGGGATTCACTTAACAAATGCAGCAAGAAAGGTTGTAAAATGGGGCAAAACTCACTTCACAAATGGTTTCACTTAGCAACAAAAAATTCTGGGCTCCGTGGTGGTCGTTAAGTCAAAAACTACCTGTACATTCTCAAGCTTAATTCAGCCACTCAACTTAACCTGAGACATTAACTAATTCACTAAATATACTGTACTTACGACCACAATTAAGCCCAGAATTTCTGTTGCTAAGAGAGGCATTTATTAAGTGACTTTTGCCCCATTAACTGACTTTTCTTTAGTTTAGTTTACTTTATTGTCATTGCACCTCGTACAACAAAATTAACTATCATCTTCCATGTTACAACATTATGACTATGAAAATAAAACACAAACACACATCCTTCACATTCTATATATATTGAATTGAAAACCCTTGATATTGCATTAATATTGCACTACGCAGTAGAATTCAATAGAGTTACCGCTCTGGGATAGAAGCTGTTTTTCAGCCTGTTTTTCCTTGTTTTTATTATCCTGAACCATCTGCCAGATGGTAATAGTTCAAAAAAAGGGGGTTCCCAGGATGAGATGGATCTTTGAGGATGTTTTGAACTTTCTTAAGGCAGCGGGAGCCATAAAGACCTTTCCAAAGGGGAGAGGACAAACCCAGGATTCTCTCTGCGGCTAATTGACCTTAACCCCTCTGGAGCGCTTTCCATATCTGCCCCTGTGCAATGCAAACCATATATAGAGTGCAGTAAGTTAAGATACTCTCTAAGGTTGCGTTAAGCGCTAGAAGATCACTAGCACATTTTCATCCGGTTGTTATTTCCTGAGAGACCTCAAGGTTGTCTAATCTCTGCTGGGGCCCTTTTGACCAGGGTGCAATGGTGACCCCAGGTCAAGGTCCTCTTTTAGGGTAACACCCAGAAAACTTCAAAACTGGCCACTGTGCTCCCCTCGGTCTCCCTGATAAGCAAGGGCTGGATTTTCTGACCTGTCCTTTGTATAGTCCACTATCATTCCTTGGTCTTCTTGGTGTTGAAGGACCAAGTTATTGTCTCACACCACAAAGCAACCGTCGGTCCACTCATCTCGGTAAGGCAGACTCATCCCCACCAACCCACCCAAAGATGAGAAGTCCCCACCCATGTGTATAACACCTGCAAGGTATCATCATTGCTCCAGTTAAGTGACTCACGCAGCCGATAATAAGCTTCGTAATACCGTTGTTAATGCGAATCTCGGCTTCCCCATTTGTGTGACACCCCCCCCAGGATACGGTGGCTGCTCGTACATGCGAGCTCAGTTGCGAGCATCCAAATCCAGCGTGCTCTTTAGCAAACCATGTTACCTCACTTCACAACCGCAAGGGATTCACTTAACAACAGTTGCAAAAAAAAAAAAAAATCAGGTTGTAAAAAATTAACTTGGCAAACAAAAGCCCCCTAACAAAATGCTCATTTTGTAACATCATTCTGGGCTCCACAGTGGTCGTAAGTCGAGGACGACCTATAATTGGGGGGAAAATGGGTCCTTCCAGGGAAGGGGGGCGGTAAAAGGGGGGAATTTAAACTTTTTCAACATCAAAGTGTCCTTGCAAAAGGTGGGGGAAGGGCTTTAACGGGGTCCCAAGGCAAAGAGGACCCCCAAGGAGAAATATAGGGAGGAGGGGCTGGAGACCAAAGACCCTCCCCGGCCCCCCTGACCACCGTGCAGATCCCGTCCTACTCACAGGCACCTGGCTTCTCCCCTGAGGAGTCGCTTCCATGGTTTCGGGGTGCCGGAGGGGGGGGGAAAGAGACGACCGAGAAGGAGGGGGGGCTGCAAGACCAGGGATCCCCAAGCCTCACGCACCCCTCACTTGGCGTCCGGAGGAAAACTCGATGTGCGCATGCGCTCCGCCCGATCGCTGCCTGGTTGTTAGGGACTCGCTCTAAGGAGAAGAGGCGGGGCTCGGCGGGGCTCCTCCCTCCCCGCGGCGCTCTAGCGCCTTCCGACCGTTGGGGACGGGGCGGAGCCAAGTCAACTGGGATTCCTTTGGGGGGGGTCTAATGGACTCAAGGCAGGGGCGCCCGCCTCCGGTTTTGATTGGGCAAGCGCTACGAGGGAGGGGTTTGGGGGAAGCGCGCGCGGAGGTGGGTTGTTTTTTGTTTTTGTTTTTTCTCCTGAGGGAGGAGACGCTTCTCGCTTCCGGCCCGCTCGCGCTCATCCCCGCGGAAGGAGGGGAAGTGGAGAGGCGGAAGGGTTAACATAAAAAAAAGACCCGGATGAAAGCCGCTCTTTCATCCTCTGCCTCCTTCCCCCTCCTCCGTTAGGAATGACTGCGCCCAGCTTTGGAGGCTCCGTTAGAGGCGCTTTCGTTTTCTCTCTTATTTATTTTACATAGCATGTGGGATCTGTACAAAGATCATGCGATGACTGATGTAAACATGTGAGATTAAATCAAGCATCAGCAAACACAAAGACATGTATGCTATATGCTTTATTTAAACTCACAACTGTACATCAGTGATTGCATGACTTGGGTAAGATAGATAGATAGATAGATAGATAGATAGATAGATAGATAGATAGATAGATAGATAGATAGATAGATAGATAGATAGATAGATAGATAGATAGATANTTGAGTTTGCAGAAGCCTGATGATGGCAGATGAGATTCTGCTGAAACGTTGCTACAACCCTAAAAGCACAACTACAATGACGTGGGATAATACCCGAAGGAAGCTGAACAGCACACATGTAGGTACCCGCGAAAACTTAAAAAAACATATATACATATATATATATTTGTTTTCTGAGGTTTTCATGGGTATTTGTATGTGGATCTTTGGTTATTCGGGTTTTCTCCTGCGTAAAATTGGAAGTATAAATACTTCCAATTTTACGCGGGAGAAAACCCGAATAACCAAAGATCCACATATACATACATATATATATTTAAATGCAGATATATTTATTCAATGTATTCATTTATTAAATGTCTATCCTGCCCATCTCCCTTATGAGATGACACTCAGCGGCTTCCACAATTAAAATGAAACCCTAAATACAGTATGAACATTTTTCAAATATATGGATAGAAATACAGTAATGCATTTATTCAAATTCTTCATCTCTACTGCCTGTCTCCCTTCCCAGATGAATGAGGGGCAGTTTCCACCATTAAAACAAAACCCTGAGCATGGGTATTTTTAAATATATAGTAGCTAACAAGACTATATTTATTCAATTTATTCATTTGCTAAATATCCCTCCCGCCCATCTGCCTTCCCAGATGACTTGGGGCAGCTATATATATATAAATATGTAGCTAGAAATAATCTATTTATTCAAATTATTCATTTGTTCAACATTTTTACCGCCCATCTCAATGACTCGGGGCTGGCTTCCACCCTTAAAACCAAATCCTAAATATATACATTTTTCAATATACATGTACTTATACATACATACATCACAAACTATTCTAAAAATACAAGTTCCAGGTAAAACTGTGAAAAAAAGAGACAGACATCCCACTCTTCGGAACAGAAACATTTATATTGTTCCCTTCACTTTCATTAGCCTCTGCTAACATTGTCGGAGTGTAAAACTACCATTAAGGAAATATGTGCCTTTATACAACACTGGCACAATACCCGTTGCTTCACTATGAAACTATGTGGTCGGGCTTAGTTTTTGGAGGAAAATAAGGGGGGGGGGGAATGCTGCCACTGCCTACCAGCATCCATNAAATAAGGGGGGGGGGGAATGCTGCCACTGCCTACCAGCATCCATCAGTATTCATCTGGCTAGCATCCTGTCAGTGTGAGAGTGGAAGGCTGTTTGGAAACTGAAAGAGTATTTGCTGTGTGAGCAAGGAGACAGCAAGTAGCCTGGGTGTGGCTTAGCTCAACTGTTCTGGACTAAAGCTGCTTGGTGCTGTGAAACAAACTGAAACTCCCCTCCTGCTTGTGTTTTGCATTTGAAAGATATTTTTCAGGTGGGGAGGACTCAACTCCTTAGCATCAGAGCGTATTAATAATAATATAGGAAATACTAATGCTCTGGTAGTCATTTTGAAAAATCCTTCCTTAGTGAGCCCCTAGAAGCCAAGAAGAACTTACGGGCCAAATTTCAACTTTGTAAGCTTTGCGGTTCTGCAGATTTTGTGATGATGCGTGAGTGGTATTTCACTTTTATATATATAGATGTAGCTAGAAATAATATTTATTCAACTTATACTCTTCCATTTTTTTTGCTTCAAATAGGAGGAAGACGCAGAAGGAGTTAAGCCTCCTTCAGTTAACATTTCTGAAAAGCTAATTACAAGTGGAAGCAAAAACTTAATTATAGATGGGAAGCTATTGGAAGGTCCTATCAATTCAGGCAATGGCCAAATTGGTTAATGTTGTAACGCACATATCTCCTTGAAGGTAGTTTTACACTCTGACGATGTTAGCAAAGGCTGACGAAAGCTAAGGGAACAAAATAAATGTTTTAGTTCCAGAGATGGGGATGTCTGTCTCTTTTCACATACATACCACATACATAGATTCACACACACTCCAGAACATACATCTACAGGAGACACTTTAAGAGCTGTATGCAGTGTAAATTTCATTTTAATTGTATGCCTATTAGTGTATATTCAAAGTGACAATAAAGTATTCTAATGTATTCTATCCTATATCTATACACATACATATATACATCTCTACACCTTTCTACCCATCTGTGTGTGTGTGTCTCTCTCTCTCATCTAGCTATCCATCTATCATTGCTCTGTCTCCCTCCGTCTCGATTTTTCTATCCATTCCTCTGTCTCTGTCTCCCTTTATCCCTCCCTCTCCCTCCATTTCTATCTATTCAATGTATTATATTTCTCTGCTGCCAGCCAACTCTGCTCCCTCCTCATGTCAAGGCCCATCAAAGCCTGAGGATCAGGATGATGGGTGTTCCTCTCCCTCCTCCCCCCCCCCATGATGTTGCAACTTTCCTACTCCTCCAATACTCTCACCCTCCTCTTCCCTCCCTCTCCCTCCTCCTGGCATCAGCCCCTTTTGCTTGCTTGATCTTCCAAGCATTCAGGACAAGCCTCCACCCCCCCCCCTTCCCGACCCCACCCACCCCACATTTTCTCTGGCTACAAAGCCCCTCTCCATTTATTGATTTTTATTTTTTGCAACAAAAAAGGTGCCCAAACTCCCCTCCCACACACACCCAGGCTGGAAAAAAAAAGTTTATATCTATATATAAATATTTTTTTTCCAACGAGTTTAATTTTGTTTTAATTGCAAAGAGGGAGATGGGGGGGCAAAGAGGGGAGGGGCTCCCCAAGTGGGAGGGGGAGGAGGGAAGCCCCCCCTACTCCACAGCGAGGATCCCACCCCCCAATTGCATTGCATTGCAAAGAGACTTTTGGAAAAATCCCCCTTTCCGTTTGGGAAAAGTTTCCTCACCGCCCGCGGGACAACGCCCAATCCCCCCCCCCTTAAAATCCCGCAGCAGTCATGCAGGGGCGCCTCTGGAGCGTCAAGGTGGCGCCCCTGGGCGCCAACGGGGGAGGGAGAGGGGAAGGGGCGCCGCTCCGAAGGGGTTTTTCGAGGCCCTTCGGGAACCAGGGAGCCCCGGCTTACCGAAGCTGGCAAGGAGGAGGAGGAGGTGACGGTCTGGAGGCAAGCGGGCGGGCGGGCGAGGCAAGCCGCCGGCGGCGAGCATCCAGCCGCAGCCTCGCCTGTCACTCTGCAAAGGCCGGAGGCGCGCCCAGCTCAGCCTCTGAGGCGCAGCCCAACTGGTTAGCCTCCCGCGCTGGCCAATGGAGAGCGAGGGCGAGCCTGGGGAGGCCCAATGGTGGCGCGCGGGGAGGCGGGATAAAGGCTCGTGCGGCGCCAAAATGGGGGAGCCAGCGGGATCTGGGAGACGCGCGCGCGGGTGCGCGCCTGAAGGGCGGGGTTCAAGACAACAAGATGGACTTGGGAAAGGGGGCGGGGCCCAGGATTGGAAGAGACACGCCTCTTCTCTCTCTGTCTGTCTCTTCCTTTTTCTTTCTTTCTCTTTTTCTTTTTTTCCCTGTTTCTTTTTCCGCTTTTCTCTCTTTTTCTCTGATTTTCTTTCTCTCTTTCTGTTTCTCTTTTTCTTTCTCTCTTCTTTCTTTTTGTCTTTCTTACTGTTTCTCTCTTTTGCTTTCTAGTTTTACTTCACTCCTGCTTTCTCTTTGTCATTTTTCCTTCGTTTTCCTTTTCTTTCTTTCTCTGTCTCTTTTTCTGTCTGTATTTCTTTTTCTTTTGTCTCTTTCTCTTTTTTCTTTCTATCTCCCTTACTATTTGTTTCTTTTGCTTTCTCATTCTTTTTCTTTCTCCTTCTTTTTCTTTCTGTCTTTCTGACTTTCTCTTTGCTTTCTAATTCATTCTGTTTCTTCTTTGTTTGATTTTCTTTATTTTCTTCCTTTCTTTTTTTCTTCCTTTTATTTTCTTTCTCTTTTCTTTGTCTCTTTCTGTCTGTCTGTCTGTCTGTTTCCCGGTCTCTTTTTTCTTGCTCTTTTCTTTTTTTCTTTCTCTTTTTTCATTTGTACTTTTTTCATTCTTTCTTTCTGTTTTCTTTTCTTTTCTCTTATTTAACCACTGTCTCGCTTAGTAGTAACATGAATGTTGGGCTCAATTCTGGTGATTAAGTTGAGGACTACCCTGTCTATGCAAACTTTGTCTGTAGGGAGCATCAAGGAAACAATAACTGCCAGCCCCTCAAGTAGAAGATGGATTTGCTGAAGAGCATGGGGCATTGAGCAAGGGTTGGACTGGAGGACCTCCAAGTTCCCTTCCAATTCTGTTCTGTAAGAGGTCTCCTGCTTGAGCAGTGGGGTTGGACTAGATGACCTCCAAGGCACCTTCCAATTCTCCTTCTGTAATGGTCTCCTCAGCCAGTGGGTTGGAGTACTAGATGACCTCCAAGGTCCCTTCCAACTCTCTCATGCCAGGATTCTCAAAGGGTCTCCTGCTTGAGGAGGGGGTTGGTCTAGATGACCAGAGGTCCCTTCCAACTCTTTCATTCCATTATTGTTGTCTATTGTTGATGTTGCAGGGTGTGTTTTCTGTCATGCCATTTCTTGTTTGTTTTTCATGCTCGGTGCCAACCAGAGTCACCCAGCTGGAGTGTGTCGGCCTAGTGGCTTTTGTTAATAAATAAAAGAAAAAACAAATCAGGCGCACACCAGATGAACTGGGTGGGTCCTTGGCTGGCTTCTGGCTGGGGATTATAAGGATTTGTTCCTCCTTTAATGCTGTTCCTTCATACACCAAGTAAAAGTAGCAGAAATGTGTCAATATTACTGCATTGCATCCAAAACCATAAGGGTTTTCTGGGATATTGTATCACAACCTCAGGAGCTTGAAGACAAGTGGACTCCAACTCCCACAATCCCTCAGCTGGCATGATTTAAGAGGAGACTTTACAGAGTTACAGAATGAGAGAATTGGAACTGACCTTAGAGGTCATCTATTCTAGTCTAAGCCGCTGCTCAAGCAGGATAAATTTACCAAGAATAACAGTTGGAAGGATCCTTAGAAGTCATCTAGTCCAACCCGCTGATCGAAGCAGAAAATCCTGACAGAATCATAGAATACCAGGCTTGGAAGAGACCTTGGAGGTCATCTAGTCCAGCCCTGGCTCAAGCAGGAAACCTTCTACCCTCTGGCTGGGCAGTCCCTTCCTGAAGACACCCCCCCCCCCCCGTG
>BHFT01035613.1:25372-36081 GCA_004320025.1 Laticauda laticaudata
GGGGGGGGGGGGGGAGCTTCGTGTGACCCACAAATGGTCAACTGGCGAGATTGAGCCCAGCTCTCCTGCATCTCCAAAAACAATCCAACATTGCTGGCTTAAATAAACCAAGGTAGTGTGGTGGCTTTTTCCTGGGTCTGGTGCAGCCGTTGAATGCAAAATGCGGCAAAATGGAAGCTTATACAATATTATTCTTCCTTGGGAGGAAAAAAACCCATCTACCCACAGCAGCTAAAAAGGATTTTTAATACTGACATGGGGGCCCTGTTTGAGCTTGTAACGCAACGCCAGTTTAAAACTTTTTGGAGCAGGTAGACCTGGGTGTGGTTTATCTGGAAGCAGAGGTCGAGGTTAGTTGCTCCATTGTAAGAGAAAAATCTCGGTTTGAGGCAAGCTTGGATGTGTGCAGCCATCTCAAGCCAAGTTTGGCTTAACCAGTGTTTGTGACAAGCTGGAGTTAATGTGCATGTGGATCCGGAATGAGCTTAACTGGGTTATCTGAACTGTGGTTATAGTAGTGACCTCTGGTTTAGCATTATACAAAAGGTGGACACACTCACACAAAAGCAAGATTTCCAAGCTGCCATTCTTAACCAGTTTGTGACAAACTAGAGTTAACTTGTATATGGATCCTGGATTAGCTTAACCACCATTGGAGCTTGTCTGAATTGTGGCTAGATTAACTGTGACCTCTGGTTTAATATTACACAAAATGTGGACACATACACAACCGAAGCCAGATTTCCAGCCTTCCATCCTGCTAGACTTAACCAGAGTTTGTGACAAACTACAGTTAGCTTGCATGTTAGTTTCACGTTGCTCCTGAATTAGCTTAACTAAAGTTGGAGCTTGTCTGAATTGCAGTTAAGAATAGCAACCTCTACTTTAGCGTTACACAAAATGTGGACAAATACCTGCTTCCCCCCNCCCCCCCCCCCCCCCCAAAAAAAACACCAAGATTTCCAAGCTAGCATATCCAAGCTTCAGCCTCCAATGTTAGTTTATGCCATGGATTCCTTCAAAATCGTTCAATTACCACTTGATGGGGTTTTTTGCCTTTTTTTCTTTTTCCTCAATTACTTTTTTGGATTCTGAAGGAGGCAGCTTAACCGTGATCGGAGCTTATCTGAATGGCAGCTAAGCGACGACTGTGCAGTAGTTTGACAAAGATTGTGTAGTTTGACAACGCAACACATCAGAGAGCCGAGGCTGGTTGTGGGAAACACCGGGCGCGGCCAATACGGACAAAGGTCTCTTAGCTTCATGTGATTGTAATTTTTTTATACATACATATATTTTATATATATATATATATATATATACACACACACACACACGCACACACACACAAACACAACCTAGTCAGATGTATATATATATATATATACAAATACACACATACATTATATATATATAGTGTATGTATTTACATATTATATATACTGTCAGATGAAGTGATATATAGATGTAATCTTCATCTGAATACATGTATATATTCATATATCGCTTCATCTGACAGTATGTATGTATATGTGTATACACACAGATGAATATGTACAAATGTGTGAGTGTGTTTGTATATGTACGTATGTACATATATATATATCGCTCTCACATACATACATACATACATACATACATACATACATACATACATACATACATACATATATATACACACGAAAGCACAATTTTAAAATTCATTTAAAGACATACCCTTTCTACTTTCCCACCCGGGCTCTAGAAACCCGGAAAAAAAAACAATCCAGGATTTGTGGCTAGAACGCTACCCTGTCCTACCTGCAATGACGGTCCTGCGCTCTCCATCAGGTTGCACAGGACAAATCCAACACCCCAACCCAGCCCATTCCCCCCCCCCCCCCCCNCCCAGCCCATTCCCCACCCACCCACCCCAAAAAAACCATTTCTGTCCATTTTGGACTTTGAAGCCCCCTTCAAAGCTTCTTCAAGCGGCTGTAGTGTTCGCGTTTGCTCTTCTCACCCGCCCAGGTCCGGCTCCGGGTGCGAAAAGTGCGTAGGTCCTCCTTGAAGTCCTTGTGGTGCATGGGGCGGTAGCTCTGGGGCTCACAGTAGCTCTGGAGGGGGAGAGAGACAGAGACGGAGACAGACAGAGAGAGGGAGAGACATGGGGGAGGGAGAGAGAGACAGAGGAAGGGGGAGGGAGAGAGGGAGAAACAAAGAGAGAGACATATAGAGACAGAAAGAAGGGGAGAGAGAGAAAAGAGAGGGAGGGAGGGAGACAGAGAGGGAGAGAGAAGGGGTGGAGGGAGAGAGAGACAGAGAGGGAGAAAGACAGAGTGAGGGAGATACACAGAGAGAGACATAAATAGACAGAAAGAGGGAGAGAGAGACAGAGAAGGAGAGAGGGAAGAGAAAGATACGGAGAGACAGAAAGAGACAGGGAGAGAGACACAGAGAGACAGACAGAAAGGTAGGGAGAGGGAGAAAGACACACACACACACACACAGAGGGAGAGACAGAAAGAGACAGAGAGGGAGAGAGAGACAGGGAAAGAGAAAGGAAGAGACAGAGGGAGAGAAAGAGGCACAGAGAAAGGGGGAGAGAGAGAATAACACACAGAGAAAGGAAGAAAGAGAGGGAGGGAGAGGGGGAGAGAGAAACAGAGAGGGAGGGAGGGAGAGAAAGAGAAAGAATTCAAAACTGGCTTTGAGAGAAACGCTAAACCGGCATCGGCAATCCCCAATGGCAGATTTCGCCGCTATGCCGAACACAGACAAACCATCATGGGCTGTGAGGTGAGACCATGTAAAAGTTAAAGCTGATAGAAGACAATATGTGTCACTCGGGATTGAGCTAGTGAGGTCCTTGGTGCTCTCTGAGCTTGGTGGTTTTCTCAGAGAGGTCTCGTGACCCAACTAGGGAACATCATCAGGTTTAGGAGGAAGGGGGTTTGTGGAGAGGAGGAGGAAGAGGAAGATGATGACCATGGGTCCTTGGTGCTCTCTTGAGCCTGCTTATTTTCTAGACCTTTCATTACCCAAATAGGGAACATCATCAGTGCTAGAAAAAGGGGGGGGGGGAGGAGAAAAGGGTCTCCAGCTTGAGCAGGGGGNGGGGGGGGAGGAGAAAAGGGTCTCCAGCTTGAGCAGGGGGGTGGACTAGAAGACCTCGTATGTCCCTTCCTGCCAAGTCAGTGATTGCCTTCTGTCCTTCTGAATTAGTATCAGCCGCGTCTTGCCTTCCACTGGTTTTCCCCAACCTCAAATGGCCACCATCGGGGATGGTGCGAATGCACTCAAATGGTGTGTGCGTGTGTGTGTGTGTGTGTGTGTGTGTGAGAGAGAGCAGAGGAGAGACGAGAGAAGAGAGACAAGACAGAGACGAGACAGAGGAACAGAGACAATTGAGCCTTGCTTTGAGGAAGAAGTCCTTGTAGCCCCTTTGGAGGATGGTAGAGCTCTGGGTAATAGTAGGCTGGGATACTGAGTGTGCCAAGCCCGGTCCCCTTCCTTCGGTGAATCGGCACCTGGGAAGAGGAGAAGGGAGAGGAGAAGGAAGAGAAAAAGAGAAGGAGGGGGAAGGGTAGAAGAAGTAGAGGAGGTAAGAGATAAGAAGGAAAGATGAAGGAAGAAGAGAGAGGAAGCAGAGGAAGTGAGAGGAAGTGCAGGAAGAGAAGGAGCTAGGGAGGAGCGCAAGAGGAGGATGGTTGAGAAGGAGGGAGGAGGAAATAGAAAGGGAGGAAGAGGAGGCTAGAACGAGGAAAAGAGGAGAAAAAGAAGAATAAGAGAAATAAGGGAGGAGGTAGAAGGAAGAGAAGCAGGGGGAGAGGGGAGGTAGAAGACATAGAGGAGGAAGAAGATGGAGAAGAAAGAGAATTGAGGATGGAGACTGGGTGAATGTAGAAAAAGGAAGTGCAGGAAGAGAAAGGACGAGGGAGGAAAGCAGAAGAGATAGCGCGCTGAGGTAGAAGGAGGAACAAAAAGGGGAGCGAAGAGAAGCAGAAAGACGGGAAAAAGAGAAAGGAGAAGTAGACAGAAGGAAAGAGGGAGAAAGAAAGAGATGGAAAGAGAGAAAAAGGGGAGTGAATAGTGAAGGCGAAGAGAAAGAGTAGAGGACCGGAGAGAAAAAGGAGGAGAGGGAGGGAGAGCAGGTAGCAAACGTGAGCATGAAGAGGGAGACGATAGAAGCTGAGAATATGAAGAGGAGAGTGAAAGAAGAGATAGTATCAGTTGCATTTATACTAAATGAATACGGCAATCATCAATCTACATCCGCAATTAACCAACTGCTATAAAAAACAAGTGAGAAACAAAACAATAAAAACAGGCCGGTAGGACATCTCTTCACCATACTAGGTAATGGCAGCAGGGAAGATTGGGAAAATTGAGTCAAGGAGAAAGGAAACGGGCGAGAATGGCCCGAATTAAAAGACAATGAAGTTGGACACACCTCTCCTCTCCCTCGTCTCCTCCGAAGCCCCACGCCCGGCAAGTCGGCAAAGGCTGGGGAGCATGGTCTACAGGATACTTACATCCGGGGGGCTCGCTCAGAGGAGAACTCGCAGTGGAAGACGACAATGATGCGCTTATTGCCGGAGGACACTAGAGGCTTTTTCAACAGAAAGTCTTCCACGTCTTGCTCCATGGGAAGGTTGACGGCGCCCTGGAGAGGATGATGATGATGAGTAAACCTTGAGTAAACCTTAAGTAGAGAGTTGCCTCAAGCAGACGACTCTTCTGATTTTTCTTCACCACAACTACATAACTTGCTCCATGGCAAAGTTGACAGCACCCTGGAGAGGAGCTTGATGAGTAAACCTCAAGTAAACTTTGATCAGACAGTTGCCTCAAGATGACTCTCCTGATTTTGCTTCACCACAACTACACAACGCTCGGTGCAAAAGACCCTAGCGATGTTCAGTTGAGATGTTGTCTGGTTTTCCACAACAAAGGCAGCATGCAAAGTTGTAAAATGGGACGGAACTCACTAATCACAAATCAGAAGAATCACAATCAAGCTGGAAGGGACTTTGGAGGTCATCTACTCCAAGTCCCTGCTTGAACAGCAGACCCTTCACCATTTTAGGCTTGTGGTTCTCCAGCCTTTTCTCAAAAAGAAAAAAAAAAAAANAAAAAAAAAAAAAGCAACCTCCACTGATGTAGGTCACACAATTTTTCCAAAGGTGCCCGCATCAAGGGCCCGCATCAAGGTTCCGGAAGGCTGGAAACAGGCCCCTTTTTCCCTCCCAAAGGCTTGAGGAAAGCTTCTGGAGCCTGCGGAGGGCGAACCCCCGCTGGCTGTGACGCAGGGGCACGACTAGGCCACGCCCACCAAGGCCACGCCCACCGAGCAGCCGGGCAGAGAACTAGTTGCTAAAATTTTTGAAACCCACCCCCCATTGCATACCTTGATGTGACCCCCCGCATACTCGTAGGGGAACCTGCAATCGATGATCACGCACTGCGTGATGAAGACGGAAAAGCTGCCATTCAGGACAGCGACGATCTGCGTGCAGGTTGGGGAGACAAAAAAGAAAAGTTTGAGCACTTTTACAAATGAATTAACTTAGAACGACAAGAGTGGGAAGGGATCTTGAAGGTCTTCTAGTCCAACCCTCTGCTCAAGCAGGAGACCCTTACAGAATGAGTGGGAAGGGACCTCAGAGGTCATCTAGTCCACCTCGCTGCTCGAGCAGATTGTTACAGAATCACAGCTCAGAAAGGACCCTTGGAGGTCATCTCGTCCAATCCCCACTCAAGGAGGAGTCGCAGACCATTCCAAACAAATGGGCTGTCCAGTCTCTTCTTGAAACCCCCCAGTGATGGGAGTACCCAGAAGATGTGGTAGCAAGCTGTTCCACCGGCTCATCGTTCTCACCGTCAGGAAAATCCTCCTTATTTTTAAGTGAAATCTCTCCATGATCAATTGCCACCCCTTTGTTCCTTGTCTTTGGCTTTCAAAGGTACTTTGATTGAGAGGTTGTTGCCCTCCCCCCCTCTTCTTTTGAGTGACAGCCCCTCAAATATGGGAACACCGCTGCCAAGTAAATTAATTTCAGAAATTCAGCAATACAAATCTAAAGATGAACAGAGGTAGAGGTGAGACATGGAGAGAAAAAAATGCAAGATTTAAGAAATGAAAAGCAATTAGGGCAAATCCATGCAGACGGAGCTGGGAAATGTCTGCTTCTTTTTAACGTCTCGGAAAGACGTTCCCATCAGAAAAACAGAATTCCTTGACTCCCGAGGGTGGGGTGAGGTATCGCCAGTGGTTGGGCCCAGTTCGGCAGTAAGCAATGCTACCATTCAGCTGAACCAGTAGTAAAAGAAACCAGCTACTAGTTTGGATGAACCAGTATTTATTTTTTTCCCCTCGTCTCCTTACGATCAGCTATTCCGACAATCAGCTGTTCCAGGATACCCCTTGCTGTCTTACAGCTTTGCCCAGGAGGCTTCCCTGAGGCCCAGGAGGCAAAAAGGGGCACATGGGAGGGGACTGTTTGCTGCAACCCCCTCCTCCAGCTCCGTTTTTGGCCTCCTGGACCTCAGGAAAGCCTCCTAGGAGCAAAAAAAAAAAAAAAAATAGCCACGCCCACCCAGTCGCACGGTCCATCTAGCCATGCCCACAGAACCGGTAGTATAAATATTTGCATCCCATCCTTGCAGGTCATGTACCATTTCTGGATCGATGTATTTCAAATCCTGATGTTTGCCATCAACGGTGTGGAAGAGGTAACCCTGCAGAGGCATGACAAAAAAAATGAGACAACACACACACCCAAACACGCACACACCCAAACACACACACCACCTGGCACAGGCTGCGAAGAGGAGCCTGTTATTAAACTGGGAGAAAATCAAGGAGGAAGGAGGAATTATGGCTTCTGGTTTGGGTTTCTTCAGCGACAGACCGAAATCTACAATTGTGCGCAGTTTTGATCTGTGCTCGCCGCTGGAGTGCCCCAATCCTTTAGACTTGGGGCTGAAGCCACCCCTTAGAGGTGGTGAAAAGGGGGGAGATTGCTAGCTGAGTGGTGGGGAGCCACATCTCTCCTCCTTGGCTGGTCTAAACTCCTTTTCCCGAAGGCGGTTGCAGCGGCGGTCAGAAATGGCCACCTCAAAGAAGAACCCAACTGGATAAGATTGTGCAGGAGGAAGACAAAGAGGAAAGCAGGACGGAAAGACCAAAAGAGGAAAGCAGGACAGATTGGGCTAAACAACAGGGAACATCTAAGCAGTTACCCTGAATCTAAACAGACACCTAGAGGGATACTTCTGAGAAGAAGACTTTTAAGCGGCGAAAGGAGAGAGAAAAGGAGGTTAAACAAACTTTTTTACCTTATTATTGACAATTACAAAT
Organism: Laticauda laticaudata; assembly: GCA_004320025.1. Taxonomy (NCBI): domain Eukaryota; kingdom Metazoa; phylum Chordata; class Lepidosauria; order Squamata; family Elapidae; genus Laticauda; species Laticauda laticaudata. Next base: position 32,715 of record BHFT01035613.1, read on the forward strand.
GATTGGAAGGAAAGAAACCTATATTAATTTACTTTGACATTAATAGGCAACTCTTAAGCTGAAATTTAAAGTGTCAAAAGGAGAATAAAGATTTTTTCTTTGGTCATTTTAAAGCCCTAAAAAAGAGAAGAGTGGAGGCAAAAGGGTAACAGAACTTGGAATAATGGAAAAATGGAGGTGCTACCTGAATATAATGAGGATTAACACAAAACTTTTGAAAAGAGCTCCTCCAGGATACATTGTAACTGAAACCTTATATAAAGATACAGTAGCCAGTAACAAGAAAGGAAAGGAAAGAAACACAAAGGAACAGTCTGGGATCATTTGATGATTGAAAAAAAAAATTTGGTATTGGTTTTTTTTCTTTTTTATGTTTTACTAAGGTCAATTGGGTGGGTTGTTAAAAGTGCTTAAAATGAGAGGAATGAAGATGAGTCTTAAAAAAGAAAGAAATGCAAGAATGCGAAAGGCAGGAAGATCTTTTGGCTTCGTATTTGAAATTTCTTGAAATGGAGATCCTGAACTATGAAAAGCAAAAGGAAAAGCTTCAAGAGCAAGAAGAAGGCGAGACAAAGAGAAAGCCATTTTCAATGATTAAATAAGCAAAGTGTTGGTAATAAGGGGAAAAGGGGAAAGGAGGTTAAAAGTTTGAATTAAAGGGAAACAGCCAAAATGAAAAATATAGTCTGAAAAGTGAAGTATAGCAGCAAGGAGAAGCAGAAAAGAAAAACCACAGAAGGGAAAATTAGAGAAGGTATAAAAAAAGGGATGAGAAAAAAGGGGGGAAGATAAGAAAGGGAAGAACTCATGAGGATCAAAAGCAGGAAATAAAGAAAAAAGAGAAAACGTTGTGGGATTAAAGTATTGCTCAGCTAGAAAACAAAGAGAATTGGCTAAATTAAGTTTAAAAATGATGATTCTGCAAAGGTACAAAGATAGTTTTGTTGACAGTGAGAATACTGTAATAGTTAGAAATGAAATAAGTAAATAATCTATGAGATAAAACTGTATTGTTACATAATGGTATGTTTATTTATAATTAATGCAATAATAAAGAAGAGAGGAAACATTGCAATTGTTTCTAAAGATGATGAAAATATTAAAAAGAAATGTGAAAGATTATAAGGAAATTTATACTAGTTACTAGAATGAATCTGAATAATTATTTGCTTATTAATAGTAAATAACTTATAAACTGTATGATTATCCAATGGTATGCTTATCAACAGTTAAGTAATGATGAAGAAGGGAGGGAACATTTCAACTGCTCTCAAAGATTGATAAATATTATTGAAAAGAAACGTGATTTATGAGGCTCAATACCAGTACTAGAATGAATCTGAATAACTATTTTGTCACTAATGTTTATATGTGTGTGTGTGTGTGTGTGTGTCGCATGTATGTATAGTTTTTTGCTAAGTTTTTAGAATTTTCTTTTTGACATTTTAAGGGAGTACCAAGCAGAGTCTGAATGATATTAACATGATATAAAATAGATATTTAGAAATTTGAATCTTATAATTGTTAGAAATGCACAAATTTAATGTTTTGTGAAATTCATATGATAATAACAATAAGACTTAAATGTGTTGCATTCCGATTTGGCATTATAGAGGGAATTTTGCTTTTTAAGAATGTTTGGAAGAGAACATAACGAAATGTAAACAAGACAGACCTAAAGTATAAGTATAATGAATAAAAAGCATATAGAAATTTAGGTAAAAGAAATACAATTAATAAGAAGAAAATGAAGTACCGATAAAAAAAATTAAGAGAAGTAAAGGAGAAATCAGTGAGAAGTTGGAAAAGAGTAGAAGATATGAAGTTGAATACATAATAGATAAATATGCATTATGAAATTGTGTCTGTATGGAAATGTGATAACCCGGAACCATGCTGTACTCAAATAAGATGTTTTATTTGTTTTATAAAAAGTCAATAAAACTTTATTTTTTTAAAAAAAGGAGGAAGGAGGAATTACCTTGGAAAAGTCTCCAATCAGATCTCTCTGGTCCCGATCCAACACCTTGCCAATCTCCAAAGAGGAAGAGCAGGAGGGACTCTGACATGGAAAGAAAAATAATAATTAAGATAAATAAAAATAAATAATAAACTAAATAATAAATAAAGAATAAAGACTAAGTAATAATAAGCAATAAAAATAACTTGGTTGATACCTACGCTGCTGGCAGCATCCTGTATCAACCATCAGTGCCAGTCAATAATATTTGTGGTACATTTTTAAATGTTCAGTTGACTGAGTTTCATGTTAATAATAATTGTCCTCCTGTCTACCTATCTATCTACCTTCCTATCTTCCTCTTCCTACCTACCTACCTTCCTTAATCTATGTAATCTAAATATCTATCTTCCTATCTATCATCCATCCATCCATTCAGTATTTATACTGACTATCTTTCTATCTATCTATCTATCTATCTATCTATCTATCTATCTATCTATCTATCTATCATCTATCTACCTACTACCTAGACATCTATCTAGACATCTATCTAAATATGTCTATTTAAATATCTACCTGTCTGTGTCTAACTTCCTGCCTGCCTGCCTACCTAGGGACCTACAAGACCCTGGCAAAAATACAGATTTGAAAGGGACCTTGGACTATCATGCCCCCCTCAGTCCTTCCCTTTGAGAAACTGGACACTCCCAATTTCTGCAAGTGTCTTTCATATCTTTTAACCCAACCCAAGCCCCCTTAGTCATATTTGTGGCTCTCTTTGCCCCCTCCAAAAAAACAGACGTTCCTACAAAGGCTTCGGAGATATGACGAAAGGGGCAGCTTCACCAGAGCAGCTGTCCATCCATCATCGGCTACCAACCATGGCTTCTTCAGCAACTCCCAGGCGGCTGCTTCTCTGCCGTTTGCCGCCAATAGCCTGGATGGCCCCTTCGACGACGGACTTCTCCATTCTTTTCACCGGGGCGGCAAGCGTCTTAGCCAGGTTATGAGTTGCGTTGCTCAGTTTATGCTGCTGGCTCTGGGTGGAAGGCAAAGCGGGGCGGGGGGCGGGAATGGACGAAGGGAGCTAGTTATTGACAAGTGAACAGAAGGGATGCTGTTGGCTTATTTATGCCCTGGAAGGGATGATGGATGCTATCCAAGACAGGAGCTATAGATAAAAAGGCCTCTGGCAAGGCAGCAGCCCAAAATTCAAAAGGGGGATAAGAGGAAAGCCCAACTTTGGCAAACCCTCAGGATCTTGCCTCTACTTTCAGTTGTGGATATCAAAACATACACATAAAGACACACACACAGACACATATAGGGAGGGAGGGAGGGAGGGAGGGAGAGGGAGAGGGAGAGAGAGAGAGAGAGAGAGAGAGAGAGAGAGAGAGAGAGAGA
>BHFT01035615.1:1729-25876 GCA_004320025.1 Laticauda laticaudata
GTTTTTTTTTTTTTTTGTACTTCAGTTGGTTTCTTTTCTAGTTCATTTGATACTTGTTTTTGGCAGCACTTCACCGAACGGAAAGGTGGGTGCTTATCTTGAGGGACTGTTTGAGATTAATTCTGGCTGGGAATGAAAACAATTCCCAGCATTGGAACAAAATAGGTTTGGCTTTTAAAGCAAGTTTGTGAATAATTACGGTTTACAAAGGCTGGGTTAGAACACCTCCACCGGCTAATGATGCTTCACTGGACGCTGAAACGAGACAGGACATTTTCAGACTTATAGTTACTGTTTTTGTTGACCATGTTTTTGACTTGATTCTCTGCAGCCAAAGGCTGTTCCTGGGTAAGTTTTTCTCCAGCCAAAGGGGGCAAAGTTGGAGCTAATAAAGGGACTCTTATTGATTATCTGACTGTGTTGCCTTTGTGCCACATCCCTTTGGGTCATCACAGTCACATTCTCTTCTATTAGAATCTTTTCACTTTCCCAGTTTTGAGCAAATACTATTCTAGCTGCACTTAGTACATGAATAATTCAATATGTTTTTTTTAATTTTACTATAACATGGAAATTCTGATCCCAGAATTTGTGGTCATAAGTCGAGGACTTTCCCATCTGGAGTCCTGAATCTCAGTCCACCTCCTAAAACCCCGCCGTCACTGATGAGCCTTCCTGGAGGATGATGTTCTGTTCCGCCAGCTGCGCATGCAACATCCCTGATTTCTCATCTGGCCCAAACTTAATTACCGTATATACTCGCATATAAGCCTATCTCGCATATAAGCTGACCCTTTAAAAACTGCCCCAAAATGAGGATTTTTGAAAAAACTTGCATATAAGCTGACCCCCAAATACCATGGTGATACAGGTGAACGCTTTTTTTTTTTCCAAACATTTGGCGGTTGGCAATACGCGAATAAATCTGGGCTGCCCGACTTCACGCGATGAGAGCCAAGACTCTCATCGCCTTTTGCGGGCAGCGGCCTTGCGCAATGAGAGCCAAGACATCTCATCGCCTATGCGGCAGCAGGCTTTGGCGATGAGGTCTTGGCTCTCATCACGCGAAGCCGGCTGCCCGGCGAAGGCGATGATAGTCTTGGGCTCTCATCGCACGAAGTCGGGCAGCCAGATTTATTCGCGTATAAGCCGACCCCCAAATTTTGGGAAAAAAAAAAGCGTTCTAAAGTCGGCTTATATGCGAGTATATACGGTAGTTTTTTTTAAATCAGAAGGTCACAGAGGAGTTTATCAAATGCTTTGCGGAGTCACTGCTTTGGACCCCATCTCGGACCTCATCGAAAAACTGAATTAATAATTGGGAGGCCGGCTTCATAGTGAATTAACGGCAATGACTGATGACTGCCAAAGGGGATCAGGTGACCCTGGGACACTGCGACTGTCATAAATACGAGCCTGTTGCCAAGCGTTGGAATTTTGATCCCGTGACCCTGAGGATCCTGCAACAGTCGTAAGTGTGAAAAATAGCCCTAAGTCCCCTTTTTCCTTCCGCGATGCTGTAGCTTCATACAATTACTAAAGGAACAGTTGTTAGCCAAGGAGCATCTGTGTAAGTTGTGTTGATTAGCAAGCTGGGCCATTTCCTTTTGTCATCCTGGTAATTGTGATCTTTGCAGAGATGGCGGATAGCCAACTTTCTCCCAACCTCCCGCTGCTGACGACAAACGCCACTCAAGGCCAGACTTTCTTCAACGAGACCGTCTTTCAGCCGACAGGCTTGGATTTTGCTCCCTTGAGGTAAGGCTAAACTCTCCCACCTGTTTGGCTTAAGACAAAGGATGGTCTGGTTTGGTCTAATTGTGGTTAGGTTTAAATCCTTTCTAGATCATGACTTACTGACAGAAGAGAAGATGTGTAGCTCAGGGTTGAATTCTGGGGTCTCTGGTGCTCTCTGAGCTGGGTGACTTCCTTGCAAGCGTTTCATGACCCAAGTAGGGAACATCATCAGTGTTAGAAGGGAGTAGGGTTTGCTCTCTGTTTATATACAATGGTTGCCTGTCACCACCAAGGAACTATCAAGAAAACTCTCAACAATATTGACAGGGCAATATATAAATAGAGATGAAAACCACTCCCTTATACCACTGATGATGTTAGTTATTTTGGTAATGAAACGTCTGGAAGAAAACCAAGCGTAGAGAGTACCAAGCATCTCCCAGCTTTCCTCCTCCTCCTCCTCCTCCTCCTCCTCCTCTCTATAAGCCCCACTCCCTTGTAGCATTGATGATATTATCTGATTGTGTCATGAAATGTCTGCAAGAGCTTCAGCAAGCTCAGAGAGCACCAAGGATCCCACAGACCTCCTCCTACCCCACCTCCTTCTCCTCCCTATTCCCTCTTAGCACGGAAGATGTGACCTAGTTGGGTCACAAAACATCTGCAAAGAAAACCACCAAGCTCAGAGAGCACCAAGGACCCCTCCACCTAAACCTTGTAGCCTGGGGGTCCAGAAACGATTTCCCTTTGACGTTGTTGGACTGTAATACAGGTTCTCTTTCCTCCTTCCATTTCCAGAGCAACTCCAGATGTTTCCGCCACAGCCGCCGAGAGACCCTTGGCACATTTGCCGATCTGTGAAACCGTGCAACTGGCAGCCCAAGATGTTAGTCCAGAATCCTCCCGGGAGGCATCCCTCTCCCAGCATCCCCTGGCTTTCAGCCTCACGGCTCCAAACAACACCACCCTGGGCAGCTACTTATCACAACACCCTCTGACTTTTCCTGAGCCCGTAACTGCCCAGTCGGAGAATTGGCCAATGCTTCACGCTGACCTTCATGCCAAAACCCTGGACCCCAAGGAAGAGACTTCACGGCAGCCACTTCCACCAACGTGGCCAAACCAACCCCTGGCCACGCAGCGTCTTCCAGACGAAAGTTGGAGAGCTACGCCCAGCCAGGATTTGTTCCTTTTGGACAACAACCTGCCAGCTCCTCTCCTCCTCGATTTGCTGGAGGATGAGATGGGCTTACCCAAGCACGGCAGCTTCTTATCTTCTGAAGGCTCTTCTTGTAAAAGCAGCTTGGGAAAGGATCCGGGAGAAAATGTGATTCAACGGCTGACGGTGAACGTGGACCTGTCAGAAAGCGCGCCCAAATTGACACTAGAACTGCGCCAGTCGAAAGGCCAAATGACTCCTCCACCCGAGTCGCCCCGGCCGTTTACGGAGGTGGCAGGGAAGCCCTGGAGACGCGCCAGCGATCCGGGAGCTTTGTTGGCAAACTTTTCTCCAGCCTTGATGTCCTCCGGAGCTCATCCGTTTAGTTCTCTGGATTCTTCCGTGATTCCCGAGAGATCTCCGGCGCCAACTCACCAGCAGGCGGGTGAGAAATTTCAAAGTGGGGCTGAAGAAGACCAACGAAAATTTACACCAGCTCCGGTCGGTAATAAACCTCATGCTTCGTCATCCTTCCAGCAGGTCCCGACAGCCGCAGATGTCAGCGGGAGGACGGACACCATGAAAGCCATCCTAACCAGCGTGAGCCAAAACGAACTAACACTCTCTGATGGGAACGTAGAGAGAGAGCCCAGAAATATGGGAATCTGTCCTTTCGATGAGGCGTCCTTCGTTGCACATCTGGCTCAACCCATTCATCATTCCACCCCTGGTTTTTGGGCAACCAGAAGCTTGAACCATGAAGTGCCCGGCACGGCGTTCCCGTCCCGATCAGGATTCCAACATCCTCTTTCTTGCTTGCACGAAGAGATGACAAAGACCTCGTATGCCAATGCACGCAATTCTTCGACGGTGGAGCCTCGTGGAAACCCTTGCTCATTTCCCATGAAGGAGAGTTATACATCACACGGCGCCCCGGGCTTACGAAATGAAAAGAGCAACGGTTTTACCGTTCTGCAGCCTCTGAAAGGCCGGATTCAGTCCATGCCTTCTCTGAATTTTATGGAGAAGGTGGGAGCATGGCACCTGAGCTCTTCGGCTGAGAAACTGCCTGACGTGTCAGCAGTACCTGGTTTGGGTACACCTGTACCTGGTTCTGGGGGAATCTCCCCCATGCGGAAGGCCTACGGTGCGATCGCCAATTCCTTGAACCACATCCTGCTCAAGCAGCAGAGTCTAGCTGACCTCAAGGCTGTCTCTTTTTATGGGCCGAGCTCCATGACCGATCTTCACAGCTCCCAGAAGGAGGTTCCTCCACGTACTTTGCCCTTTACCCGGTCGCAGTCGGAAACCTCAGTGAGCGCCCTCAGCCGCGAGATTTCGAGGACAGACATAGGGAGCGAAACCAGACCCAACGATGCTCTTCAGCGAGTGGACATCCACACCTACGTTTCAACAGACTCTCGGCTCAAGCCAACGACCGCGGTGGAGGAAGCTGTACTTCACCAATATTACAAAGCCACGCCCATCTTTGTAACGGCCTCCAGTGACGAGGAAAGTACTAGCATGGGGAGTCATTCGGATCCCCTGATTAGAAGTAGAAGGGTGGCAGAGCTCCTGCAAGGGGAAACCAGCTCGCTTGAGGGGAGCAAAGAAGAATTGGGTGGCCCCCAAGAGAAGACAAGAGAATTGTCGGGCTGCGGGTTTCGTGCCGGTCAAATGAGGATGGATTATTTTCGAGATCTTTCCCCAGATCATTTAAACCAAGGGACTGATTCCAGAACAGACAGCTGTACAGATTTGAGGCTGTCATCCAGACAGTCTTCCAGATCTTCTCCTGCTTTGAACAAGTTGCAGAGCAGTTTGGAAGATGAATTGCAAACTTCCAATTGCAGCGAGCTCAATATAGATGAGAGAATACCGGTAAGGTTCATCATAGTCCTCTTTTTATTCTTCTTTTATTCTTTAAGGGGTAAGGCGAGACTAGAACTCACTGTCTCCTAGTGATTGGCCCAAAGTTACCCAGCTGACTTTCATGCCGACAACTGGACCAGAACTCCCCGTCTCCTGGTGATTATCCGAAAGTCACCCAACTGGCTTTTATGCCTAAGGCGGGACTAGAACTCACCGTCTCCTGGTGATTGGCCCAAAGTCACCCAGCCGGCTTTTCATGGCCCTAAGCGCGGACTAGAACTCCCCGTCTCCTGGTGATTTATCCGAAAGTAATCCAAACCAGCTTCATACAAGGCGGGACTAGAATTCGCCGTCTCCTGGTGATTGGCCAAAGTCATCCAACAGGCTCGGTTTCATGCCTAAGGCGGGACTAAAACTCGCTGTCCATCCTGGTGATTGGCCCAAAGTTGCCCAACGGCTTCATGACCTAGGAGGACTAATCGCCTTGATGCCTAAGTCATCCATACTGTTGTAAAGGTGGATCTAACCAGTACACGTTAGAGTGCCCATTCCTCGCCTAGACAAGTCATCTGTTGGGCCCAAAGCCACAGCTTGTCCAGTACCATTGTACAATCAAACAAGTCACAATGAACCGTTGTAAGTTGAGGACTACCTGTGTGTCATGGGCGCACCAGAGGCTTCCTTAAGGTATGACTATCTAAGAAATAAAAACCCATAGAGTTCACCACTTCACTTTGTGACCATTGGAACTTAACACAGCTTCTGAAAAGGGGACTTACGATAGTCTTCACACTTAACGCACCATTGGCATATTCCCCCCCCCCATCCACATGATCCAAATTCAGATGCATAACAACTGATTCCTGTTTAATGAACGGGTCGCATCGTCCCGGGGTATATGATCCCCTTTTTGTGACCTTCTGACAAGGCAAAATCAAGGTTTGAAAGCCGGATTCCCTTCATGACCTTGTACTATTTCATTTAACAACAGCAGTAATTCCCTTAACAGCTTTTGGCAAAGAAGGGCATAAAAATGGGCCCAAGCCACTTAACAACTGTTTTGCTTAGTGTTGTTGGTTAGCTGGCAGCAGGTGCGGATTGGCTGGAGGAGAGCGAGGACTCAGATGAGGGAACCAGGACCATCAGGGAGTGGGATGTGCTGCTTCAGAGATTGTGGGGTTGGGCAAGCGCAATGAGGAGGTTCCCGAGGAGCTTTGCCAAGTGCTCATGAGTGCAGGGCTGCTCATAGGAAGAGGCAGCTGCAGCAAGCACGGGCGACTCAGAGTAAGGCTTGCAGGTGATGGCCCCTCCTTCAAGAAGATAAAAGCCAGCTGTGATAGACGTTCTTCGCAGGAAGCAAAGGACGCTTTGAAACTCAGCCTCTGACATTTACAGTATCTTAATTTGTATGTTAAGACTTGTGTTGTGAGCGTATTTCTTATCTTGTGATTCTTGGCAGCCTCTCCACCATTTGAGTGAAAGTTTGTGCTTATCAAAGTTAATTAGTTTGCAGCAGCCTTTTACCAGGGATTTCGTAAGAATCATTTAAAAAAGGTTTCTGTTTTCCCTTTGATTATTTGTTTGTCTCACTAGAAAAAGGGTTTTGGGTCAGAACACTTGAGCACAGGGGAATTTTGGACTCAAATTTATGTCCATAAGTCGCAGGTACTACCAGGCATTCAAAATCCTGCTTTCAACGTCACTTGCTGTTTTTTCCCCCAATGTGCCTCTTTTGTCCTCCCTTCGTTAATGATGGTGTTTGGCGGTGTGAAAATTGTTGAACTGAATGTTGCCAAGGCCAAACCCATCTTGTTTGGCTTCTTCTTTGCACCTTCACGGCCTCCCTGTCTCCCCAGCCAGGTGTACCTCCATAACCTGGGATCGATCAATCACTTCTTCGATTCTGACTCCGTTCATTGCCTCGGGGACTCATTCGAGAGATTGAATTCCTCTCCGACGGAGCTCCGACATTGAAAGTCATCGTCGGATTATTCTGCCTGCACCTCTTGCGAAGGTACGCTGGGGAAAGTTTGTCTTGGGCATCACCGCAGGGGATTAGTTGATTCTGGCAGAGATAGGTAGGTGGGCATTTGAGTTGGGCCAAGAAAAGAAATGGTAAGGAATGAATGGAATATTTGTTTCCATCTTTGCGCATATAATGATAAGATATGACCTTTATAGTCACTTTTTTCTGTGCACACCATTAAATGAACATTCCCCCCCCCCCTGATGTCTGCTCTCAATAGTATGTCTCTCTCTCTCTTTGTATACCACATACACAACACCCATTACAATATTACCATACCGTGCTATATGGGAAGACTAGACCTAAGACTGGGAATGAGAATGGGAATGGAATAGAAATAGAATAGAATAGATAGAATAATAGAATAGAAATTCTTTATTGGCCAGTGTGGGTTGGACCCACAAGGAATTTGTCTTTGGTGCAAATGCTCTCCAGTGTCATAAAATTAAAGAATACATTCATCTAAGAGCAAGAATCATCAGGTGCCAACACTTAATAATATATTATTACATACATACATACATACATACATACATACATACTACATACATACATACATATAAAAATAGAAATTACCTCTGCACCGCAATCATCACAAAACCTCCAGAACCGTAAAGCCTACAAACTTGAAAATTGGCACCTTTGTTCCTTGGCTTTGTAGGTTGCTCACTAAGAAAGGATTTTCTTCGAAAATGACCATCAAGCATTCAGATTATTTCCTGTATTATTATTAACACTGCTCTGATGCTAAGGGGTCCCTATTCCCACCTCCCCACCATGGAAAGAAAATCTCTCCAGCAAATGCACACACAAGCCAGAGGAGTTTTCAGTTTTCGTTTCACAGCAGCACCAAGCAGCTTCAGTACACAACAGTTGAGCGAAGCCACAGTCAACTCCTTCCTGTCTCCTTGCACACACAGCAAATACTGTTCAGTTCCAAACAGTAACTCTCACACGCTGACAGATGCTAGCCAGATGAATACGTTGGATGCTGATAAGGCAGAGGCAGAATTCCCCCTCCCCCCCTGTTACTTTTCTCCCCCAAAACTAAATCATTTAGCAAACTATCTTGATTAGCGACACGAAAATTTTGGGCTTTAACTGTTGTTTGTAAGTCGAGGACTACCTGTTATATGTTAAACAGCAGTGAGAAACTTCAGTATATGGTATGCTATACAGGTATAGCATATAATATAATATTAGCACTGCAGAACACAGTGTATAGTGTGTAAATATAGTATCAACCTTTATTAACTGCTCAATGCTCTTTTCTGCTGTGAGTTCAAAATGACTGTGATTAATATGTGTTTTGGTGTAATGTCGGCTAATCCAAGATAGTATGCAAGGTGAGCTTTGCCCCCTTTTACGACCATTGTTCATTCCGTCTGCCAAGTGCACTCACTCATCTGCATAATTAAGCCTTTCACAATGAATTGTCCCCACGTGTCGAGACAATTTTCCTCCTACCTCATTTGAAGTCACAAATAGGAAGCATCACGCGACAAAGCGCCGTCCCTCCGGGAATCGCGTGCAGTCTGTCAAACTATGAGTCAGTATGTTTCTGCATACATGTCCTGAAATTTGACCTCTCTATCCGACCAGAGGATGATACAGCAGTCCGTAAGCAGTTTTGAAATACGTTCCAAGTCACTTTTTCCAGTGCGTTGTCAACTTTGGAACGGCCATTAAATAAATGGTGTGTAAGTCAAGGACTCCCTGTGCATACCCGTTGATGTCACATGTTGATGGTTATCCAACACTTTGAAAGTGATTTTGTCTTCTCAAAGAAACACTGCCAGCAACCTACTGTGCTTGTTTTATGTGTCTGACACAACTTTTTATGGGAATTGACCTCTGGTGGGATTCAATTTTTTTCTAACCTGTTTCTGTGGAAAGGCTTTGTGGGCGTTGGCAGGGGAAGGTTACTGCAAAATCCCCCTTTCCCTCCCCACCACCCCACTAGCCTGCTTTCCAGTTCGCGTTTTCTCCTCGGGCAGCGGCCAGCCAAAGGAGACCAGGCCAATCAGTCGGAGGCAGAGAAGAGATGGGTGTCTGGCGGGGCCAGTCCAGAGGTTGGTACTTGCCCGGTTCTCTCCACACTGACTCAACATTTCCGCTACACGGTTCCTCCAGAAAAACTGGCTCCGGAATACCTGCTGGAATGCCACCTCTGAACATTCACCCTTTAGGACCTTGTGCCCAAAGGTGATCTCCACAAACGCCAGGTTCCGAATCGAGGTTAAAGAGAACCTGCAGATGTCCGATGATGTAGTCCGAGAAGACTCTTCAAAATCCTTCAGGCTCGGCAGTTACCAAAAGATGGTTATTTTTCCACGTAGCGAAAATAGACCTTTCTTGGGGAGGGGGGGCGGGGTGTTCCTTAAAGACCCTTTTGGCTCTCTCCTCAAAAGAAGCTTCTTCAGGTCGAACTGAGGGAATGAGTTAAGAAGCTTCTTGACATTAAAGCAACACGTTTTTCAGAAAAATTATAAGCAAGAAAGTCCCACTTGCCTTTTTGGAAAAAATGCACCACTGGACGAACCAGGACACCTTATGTGCAAATTTGGGGATGCCAGGGCCAGGCTTCTGGAAGCTCCCATAATCCAGAGTGGTGGTGGGATATACAAATTATTTTTTTACTATCAGTTCCTCGTCTCGGGTATGGCTTTGGTGGGTGTGGCAGGGGAAGGATGTCTATTACTCAAAAATCCCCTGCCCTTCCCTTCCCACCCCACTGACCTGCTTTCCGGCTCCATTCTCCTGGGCAGGGCAACCAAAGGAGACCCAGCCGATCAGCTGGGACTCAATGGGAGGCAGGGAAGAGATGGGCTTGGCGGGGCCAGTCGGAGGTGGGATTGGCCGGTTCTCCCAACTACTCTAAATAATACCACCTCTGGAATCAACCTTAATCAGATAATCTGACATCCTTTAATTTTCTTTTCAAAGACTCGCACTCTCTGAAAGACGCGACGCAGTCGACCTTCAACTCTTCACTGCTGTGTGGGCCCTCTCTGGCAGGATTGACTGTTGTCTCTGACTTGTCACAACCCACCAAGCCTTCTCCGCAACACACCAGTGATCTCCTCCAGCCGAGCGGCTCTCCCTGGAAACCTCATGCTGTCACACCCGCGCGCACCACCTCTGTACCTGAGTCCCCGTCTGCTCCTGTTTCAACCGAAGAGACTCAAGTCATCCCAGGATCTCCCTCCAGCTTGGAAAGATCCACAACACTTCTGGTATCGCCAGAGGACAATTTAGACCCGACCAAACTTGGCGCGAGTCGAGTAAAATCCAGGTCTTCGTCTCAGGACCACGATGAGAAGCCTGCAAGTGAAGGAATCCAATCTTCGGGCACAATTCCTGGTGGAGAGAGAGACGATTCCTTCATAAGGTCAAACGTCCCAAAAGAGATCCAGAAGCTTCCAGCAGAGGTCGACTCCAGACCTTCCAGTGCAAAATTCAGATCTCGTTTATCCCTGTCTTCTTCTGGTTTGCTAAAACCAGTTGACCGCGGCGATTTATCCAGAGATCCTGGATCGATCCAGAGAAGCACGCTAGGCATTCAAAGAGGCTGGTCATGGGATGAGGGCATGGGCAAGCAGGAGATAACCGGTAGCTTAAAATGGCAAGATCTGCAGAGGGTGGACTTTTTCGCCGAGGAGCCAACGGTATCTCAAGAGCTCAGGCCGGGATCCCAGACAGTGAACGAAGACCGTGGGATGATGCAACCCATTGCGCGATCCGATCCCGAAGGTTGCCCCAGGATGGCTGTGAATTGGAATCTCCCCATTCTAACAGGCAGGTCTACAGACAGTCAAGCAAGCCCTTCTTCAACCCTCCAAGAGATCCGGTCCGTTTCCGATACGGATGATGTGTCTAAACTCTTGAGAGATTTCCCGCGAGTCGAGCAGAAAGCAAACGGAGGTTGTCTGAAAGAGATTGGCGGCTCGCAGGAAAGCGCCGACAGCGGCAGCGTGGACTCTCTGGGCCTCAGAGTGAAGAAACTTCTCCAGTATGGACATCCTGCGATGCACAGAACGCCTCGGATGGAGGAGCGCGATGGGTCCAGTGCGAAAGAGCCCTCTGTTTCGGGCACCAGCTCAGCGTTCAGCAGAGGGGATGTCGGTGCCCAAGGAAGCAATAACGGGAGCAGTATGGACTCGTTGGCGGTACGGGTCCAAACCCTCCTGGAAGAGGAGCAGCCTGTGCTGCATGCAACTCAGATACTCCGGAGCGTAGAGGAAGAAGAAGAAAAAGCCCGCGGTAAGGACACTGCACGTTGTGTGATTTATTGATCACCTTTTTCTGCCACATTTTATTTATTTTATATATTTGTAAGCCACCTTTATTATTTTTTACACATATCTCAAGGTGGTGAACATATCCAGCATGCCTTCCTCCTGCTATTTTTCCCACAACAACAACCCTGTGAGGGGGGCTGGGCTCAGAGAGAGAGACAGAGAGGCACAGAGAGAGACAGGCAGACAGAAAGAAAGAAAGGGACAGAGAGAGGGAGGGAGAGGGAGAGATTTGGTGGCCCAAAATCACCCAGTTGGTTTGCATGCCTGGGTTGGGACCAGAACCCACCATCTCCTGGTTGTTGGTCCAAAGTCACCCAGCCAGCTTTCATGCCTAAGGCAGGACTAGAACTCACTGTCTCCTGGTGATTGGCCCAAAGTCACCCAGCCAGTTTTTGTGCCTGAGGCAGGACTAGAATTCAGAGCCTTAGTATCCCTTGAACATGTTTAATTGGGTCCAACCTGACCATGCCAGATTATTTTTTCTTTTCAATTGTACTTGGAAACGAAGGAGAGGCAAAGGATTTCCGGAGCTTCAGTGGAAAGACTCGTTTGCTGTTAAGGACAATTATGTCCCACGGGAGTTGCTACTTCAGAGGGTTGTATAATTGATATTTTCAGTAATTAGTAATCTGTTTACAAAACAACTGATTTCCTGAGAGCAAACCTGCTACCCTTGGTCCTGTTACAGGGAGTCCTCAACTTAACGATCGCAGTTGTGCCCAGAATTTCTTGTTGCTAAGCGAGACAGGGGTTAGGTGATTTTTTTCCCCCCATTTCACAACCTTCGCTTGCCACCATCGTTAAGTGAACCAACTGCAGTTGTGAACTTAGCAACATGGTTGTTAAAGCGAAATCTGGCTTCCCTCTGACTTTGCTCGTGAGGAGGTCGCAAAAGGGGACCATGGGACACCGGAAGGTTGCGACCGTCATAAATACGAGTCAGTTCCCAGGAATGTGGATCCTGTGATCGTGGGGATGTTGCAATGGAGGTAAGTGGGGGAAAACCTCACTTAGCAACCAAAGTGCTCATCCCAATTGTGAGTCACGGACTACCTAGAAATGCGCAAAATGATGCACATATTTGTGGATGGTAAGAATATTTTTTAAAAAGGGGGCTATGAAAGCCTATATAAAAATTCCTGTGATGGAAGGAATATTATTATTACATGTGAAGTAAACGTATTTTTGGAACAAACAATGTTGTAAAAAGAAATCTTAAAACTGAAAGCAGTCAAAATTTAGAAATTTGTTTTTCTCTCCCTCTTTCCCTTTCTCTTTTCTTCTCCCTTTCCCATCCTTTCTTTCCTTTTCCCTCTTTCTCCCTCTCCTTTTTCCCCTCATTCCCTCTCTCTCCCCCTCTCCTTCCCTCCTTCTCCCTCTCTCCTTTCTTTCCCTTCCTCTCTCTCCCTCTCCTTCCCTCTGCCTCCTTCCCTCCTCCTTCTCTCCATCTCTGTCTCCTTTTCTCTCTCCTCCCTTTCTCCCTCTTTCCCTCCCTCGCTTTCTTTCCTTCTCCTTCCCTCTTCCCTTGCTCCCTCTGCCTCTCCATTTCTTCCTTTCCCTTCCTCCTTTTCTCTCCTTTTCTCTCCTCCCTTTCTCTCCCTCGCTCTCTTTTCGTCTCCTTCCCTCTTCCCTTGCTGCCTCTCCATCTCTTCCTTTCTCTTCTTCCCTCTCTCCTTCTGCCTCTCTCCCTCTCACAGCCTGGGTGAAACTAAAACTGGCTACGGAGCCTCAGTATTTCATTCCTGAACTGACCGAAGAAGACAGGCGGATGATAGAACAGATGAAGAGAGAGCAGCTTTCAACTTCTGGAGAAACTGAACATCTGGAGGTAAAACTCAAAACTTGAGGGGGGAAGGACAACAATTAAAAAAGCATTGAGACCTGGACTAATCATACGTTTTTGCTTGCAGGAAACTTTTCTCATCAGCAATTTTTTAAGTAATAAAAGGGGGTGGGGAAGTTTACACTAATGTCTTCCCAATAATATGACTCTTATTGAGATGAAATTTCCATTTGATAACTCTTGTGAAGTTCTGCTTAAAGAAATGGTACCATTCATAGCATCTCTTCTGATGTTGGTCTTGTCTGTTTCCAGCCTGAGCTCAGGACGGCTGCGACGCTTGGGCTGGCCCAGGGGTGAGAGCTTCCTGGTGTGGTTTTCTGGCGTGTTTCAAAGCAGGCACATGAATGCTCCCTGCTTTCTTCTCCTTCTCCTTTTTCTCCTCCTCCTCCTCCTTTTTAATTGATAGCAGAAATTCCCTGTCATAGGAGGTGGATCTATCCAGCATGGGAACCTCTTCATGCTTCTGAAGAAGGGCTTTCTTGCTCTTTGACTGACTGCTGCCCAATCTGTGTTTGATCCATGTGGTTCTCACTTTACTTTGTGAAAGTGGCCAGATGTTGCCTACCCCTTGGTCAGCTCCACACAAAGTGAGTGGAGGCAACATTGATTACTTTGTATCCTTCCTTCCTTCCTCCCTCCCTTCCTTCCTTCCTTCCTTCCTCCCTCCCCTCCATTCTCCCTCCCTCCCTGAAAGGCTAACCGGCTTTACCACTGGTTCGTATTAAAGCTGAATATTAAAATTCAGAAAAATGAAGATTGGTTTTTTCTTTTTAAATCTAGTTTTCTGCTGGATGCCTGTTTCTCTGGTCTCAGTTCACCTCTGACCTTGTCACAGCTGTTTTCTGTTATTAAGAAGAAAGTATAAGGAAAGAAATAACTTCCAAGGGGTGACAATGGGCTCCTGCATTCTTTAGATGGGCTTTTTAGAAAGGAAAGGAAATCCCCGCCATGCCAGTGTTGTTGGAAGCCTTCTGATTTAGATCAGAATTTTCCTACCTTTGTAAAATTAGCAGGCACAGATCTGTTTCTCCAAAGAAATGTAATAATCGGTTGTTGATTTGCAGATATTCAAAGCTATTTGCATGGAGCCCTTCCTTTCCTTGACTCGATAGAAAAAGAAACCTCACCTGAGATTCTGACACTTATTTTGATTTCTGGTTTAATAGGCGCAAGTCGGATGTGAGAATTGTTTTTATCACTTCCTGCCCTTGCAAAGATTCAGTAAAAGATTATTTGGTAACAACCAGTCCTGATACCGTCTTGGATATGTCATGTCCACGGGGAAAAAAAAGCTTTCAAAAGAAATGTCACTTCTTCCTTTCTCCCCAAATTATATTGAAATTTTTTTTTTCATAAGAAGACTGCACCTTTTCTATTATTATTTCAGATGGGTAGATTTTAGGTAGGTAGATAAATGGATGTATGGGTGGATAGACAGGTAGGAAGGTAGTTAGGTAGGTAGGTAGATGGATAGATAGATACTGAGAGATATTGAGATAGATATTAAGATTGATGGATGGACAGGTGGGAAGATTAGTTAGTGGTGGGCTTCAAAACTTTTTACTACTGGTCCTGTTGGTATGGCTTTGTGGGTGTGGCAGGAGGAAGGATACTGCAAAATTTCCATTCCCTCCCCACTCCTGGCAGAAGGATACCACAAAATCCCCTTCCCTCCCTACTCCATTAACCTGCTTTTCAGCTCCGTTCTTCTGTGCAGGGCAACCAAAGAAGACCCAGCTGATCAGCTGGGACTCAATGGGAGGCAGAGAAGAGATGGGTTGGTAGGGCCAGTCAGAGGTGGGATTGGACAATTCTCTAAATTTCCTCTGCCAGTTCTCCAAAACTGGTTAGAATCTGCTGAATACCACCTTAGGTAGGTAGGTAGGTAGGTAGGTAGATAGATAATTGAGATAGATATAAAGATGGATGGATGGACAGACAGGTAGGAAGATTAGGTAGGTAGGTGGATGGATGGATAATTAGAGATTGATATAGATATTGATAGATATCAAAATGGATGGATGAAAGGGATAGATGGATGGATGAAAAGGATGGGTGGATGGATAGATGGACAGCAGGAAGATTAGGTTGGTAGGTGGATGGATGGATAATTAGAGAGAGAGAGATATCAAGATGGATGGATGGATGAAAAGGATGGGTGGATGGATAGATGGACAGACAGGAAGATTAGGTAGGTAGGTGGATGGATGGATGGATAATTAGAGATTGATATAGATATTGATAGATACCAAGATGGATGGATGGATGAAAAGGATGGATGAAAAGGATGGATGGATGAAAAGGATGAATGGATGGATAGATGGAAAGACAGGAAGATTAGGTAGGTAGGGGGATGGATGGATAATTAGAGAGAGATTGATATAGATATTAATAGATGTCGAGATGGATGGATGAAAAGGATGGATGGATGGATGAATGGATAGATGAATAAGCAGGCAGGCAGGCAGACAGACAGATTGTTTTTGAAGGGCTGCAGAGAGAAATTGGGTGTCTGGGCCTCTCAAGCTCACTTCCTGCTGAGAAAAATGTCGAACCCAATCGAAAGAATTAATAACAACACCTCAACATCTTTATTTATCATCAGCTTTGGCAGGTGAATGAAATCCATTTTCTGTGCATGACTCACCACCAGCACCGCTCTCCTGGCATGTAAGGTGTAAAAAATGATTTCAGTTGTGCAGCCCTCGCCTTGTGTTTTGTGCTGGGAAACCTGCCAAGCCCAATTGCCTTCCAGTCTTTAGTTCACATAATTGTTCTATTTTGTAGCATCCTTTGTGACTGCTTTGTTTTGCCTTCGCTTCTTATGGATTTTTTTTGTTTTTGTTTTTATCTTTACGCATTCGATGTGTGTTAATCGCTTGGCAGTTATACTATTCTTTTTGGAAAGCAAGCAACCATTGGAAACCTTTGGTTTATTTTTTTTTTAGAATATGGCACGTAACCGGTAAGAATTAAAACAAATACCTAGCCAAACCGGTTTTATGCAGCTCTTCACCATCTTTAAAGTTTATTTTTTGTTTCTTTTTGATTTTGTGGCCTGATGGCATCTCTTCATAATTCTGTCCCCAGAAAGGAAGCTGAATTGACCACCGATTCCCAGAAGATAAATACCTACTTCTGTCAGTAAATCCAGGATTCTTGGAGAGGATTTAAATTGGGATAGTTTCTATCATCATCAATATTTATTTAATTTGTATCTTGCTTTTATTATCTTTACAAATAACTCAAGGTGGCAAATATCCAGCACACTTTGTTCCTTCTATTTCCTCCCACAAAAACAACCCTGTAAGGTGGGTTAGGTAGAGAGAGAATGATTGGTTCAAATTCATGCAGCTGGCTTTCATGCCTAAAGCGAGACTAGAATTCACCATCTCCTGGTGATTGGCCCAAAGTCACCCAGCTGGCTTTCATGCCTAAGACGGGACTAGAACTCACCTCCTGGTGATCAGCCCAGCGTCACCTGCTTTCTAGTCTGGTGCCTTTACAAGACCAAAGTCACTCATAACGTCCCCAAAATCTCTATTTCTCTGAGAATTTGGGGGTAAATGAAAAATTCAAGTCCTCACCCCACTCTTCATTTTGACAGATGGGCATTAAAAGCTCCTATTTAAACCCACCGTCCTCTGGTGTTATTATCTGCCCCTTGTGAACCTCTTCCTTTTTGAATACTGAATAGAACCAGCAGTGGAGAAGCAGATTCCAGAGGCTTCCAAACTCCAACCCGGCTGCAACGGTAGAACCAGGCTCCTTGCAGAAGCCAAGAGACCACCACCTGCAAATGGCCCTTCAGAAATACAGTTTGCAGCTGGCGGAGTTCTCCNGAAATACAGTTTGCAGCTGGAGGAGTTCTCCGGGGAAAACACGGAGCCTGCGACGGAAGGCACCTTAACAGCCGAGCCTGAGGTTGAACTCTCCCATGGTGCCCAGACTCCTGTCTCCGGCCAAGGGCAGCCACCTCCCAGTAATGCCTTGCACTCCAAAGCCAATTCTCACCTTCCCTTGGACATGTATTTCCAAGGGGCCTCGAAGGCCCCCGCGAAAGAGGACGGGAATGTAGCAGCCCCATTGGATCTGTCCAACAACAGCACCTCTGTCGAAGCAGCCATTCAAATTACCTCTATCACCTTCGCATCTCGGAGGAGGTCACCTTCTCCCGTTTCCCGCCCTCCCCGGACTCTCCTTGCTGACGTTCCCCCTCGCGATCCCATATCTTTGGAAACCTGGTCCATGAACCGAGAATGCCAGAAGTTGGGTGGCTCACAGCTGCCAAGTTACCAAGCTCGCCCTTCCGCCGGTGTTGCTTCTGCTCGCGCTTCAGAGAAGGATGTTGCATCTCCTCCCTTTGGGTCTGCCAAGGTGGCCAGGGACGAGCCTCGTCGAGAAAGTCTGGGTCCTTCCATGGAGGGATCCCCAAGAAGAGGTGCCGAGCTGGAGGACTTCGTTCACCAGGCCTGCGAGGACAAGCAAGCTTCCAATCCAGGTCTCGCCGAGCAGAGGCGATATGCGAAAACGCTGGATAATATTTACGCCAACAGATCTAAAATGGAAAGGTCGGTGGTGTCGCCTCCGCGTAAGACGGGTGAGGTGCGTCCCCAGAATTGCTCGCCAACTGAGGCAGGAAGTGCTCCTAAGCCCCTTTTTCTCGAAGGCAAAGAAAAGATGCGGCGAAGAGAAGATTTGTCTACTTCTGATTCATATTTACACAAGCCCAGAAGTAGAGGCAGTGGGAATACTTTGTTACAGTCGGCTTCCCTCGATTGTATTTCCAAAGCTGTACCAGTGTCTCCTACGTCGCCCACCAGGAAAGCCCTTTCTGGTGTCCACCTTACTCTCTCTCCAAAGCGTGTGGAATTGGACCTCTTGGGACCAGTGGATATTAGTCCAGAAGGGAGAGAGGTCGAGGTTCCCAAGCCAACCTCTTCAGGTGTTCCCAGTCTGTCCTTAGAAGCTACCTCCAAGCCCATAGAATCTAATCGAAAGACTCAAGGATCCTTCTACTTCCCCCGAGAGGCATCCTCTCAAGCTCAAGAGCTCCAGGCAAGCCGAGATGGTGCAGTAGCCCCATCTCCAACAGACGCCGGGACTCAGAGTTTGAGTGCAAGGGACCCCTTGAAGGCTACGGCTTCTTCCCAAACTGAATGGAGGTCTTCAGATGCCATCACTCAAATCACAACCGAAAGCCCGGAGAAGACCACCTATTCTGCCGAAATCTTTGTCACAGCTGAGAATGGAGAAGCTCCTTATCCGAAGGGTCACAAAACCGCTGACGAGACGATGCTCGGTATCTCCAAAATCTCTGTTTTGGACGGACAAAGCGGAGGTGAGAAATCTTTCCCTCTTCCTCTCTCCCTCCCTCCCTCCCCCTCTCTTTCTCTCCCTCCCTCCCTATCTTTCTCTCCCTCCCTCTCTCCCTATTCCTATCTCTCTCTCTCCCTATCTTTCTCCCTCTCTTTCTCTCCCTCCTTCTCCCTCTCTTTCTCTCTCCCTCTCTCCCTCTTTCTCTCCCTTTCTCTCTTTCTCTATCTCTTTCCCTCTCCCCTCCCTCCCTCTCTCTCCCTCCTTCCCTCCCTCTATTTTTCTCTGTCCCTCTTTCTCTCCCTCCCATCTATCCATCCATCCATCCATCCATCTATATCTGTCCTCTCTTTCTCCCTCCCGCCCTCGATTTCTCTCTCTCTCCCTCTCTTTCTCTGTCTGTCCCTCTCTTCTACCTATCTACCTATCTATCCCCCCTCTCTCTTCTGGTAAGCCAAGCCAAGGGCGAAGCCAGGTTCATTTAACAACTGTGTTACTAACTTAACAACTGCCTTGATTCACTTAACAACTGTGGTAAGAAAAATCGTAAGGCGGGGCACAGTTCCGTTAATCAATATACCTTCCCGGGGGTTACAGCACCCAGTCCCTGTCTTTTGAGTCATTTGACCTTCGTCTGCCTAGGAAAGCTCGTTCCCACTTCCTTGCTTAAACATCAGCGTCCAAAGTCTGAAGCCATTGCGGTGTCTGGCTTTGGCTTATAGGTGGTCGATTGCTGGCAAGGCGCCGTTTCGGGTTTTTTTTTCCCTTTCATTTTTTGGCTTTTGGCTTGTCTCTAATGAACGGTCCGTCAGTGTCATTGATCTCTCTGTGCCTGTCGATGGCCGCTTGCCAGGCCTCCCGGAAACACTCTGCAGCCTGTTGCAGTAATCTAACTCCGACTTTGTTTCTTCAGACAAGCCATTGGTGTTGCCCTACAAACCTCCCGGCTGCTCAGAGGTGTATTACGTTCCCTGCGGAAAAGGAACCTTGAAACTCTCACGTGTCCGGTCTGAGACCACGATGGAGAGCTCCCATTCAGGTATGTCGCCTCCAAGCCCTCCATGATCTCTTGCATTGTATAGCTGCATTGACTTCTCAAACTAGACAGCGGGATTTGAAGAAATGGAGGCGTCATTTTGGATGGCTGCTGAACAGATGGGAGGTAATTTAAAACCCTGTTGCATTTAGGTTAGAATTACAATGTGATTAATAACTGAGTATTCCCTGAGCTAACTGGAAACGATGGGAGCAGGAGCTACAGACTTGCCAGACCTCCATCCTCCTCTCTTTAGTTTAATATTACTCCACATTATAGCTGTTCTGTGGCCTTTTTGGGGGGCAGCTTGGCATGATTATAGGCTCTTTCGCTCCATGCTTAATCTGATTTAATCCATGCTTAATCAGTTTCTCTCTTTTCTGAACATTGTCCCTGCGGCTCTCTTTCCACATAGGCTCCAACGATGCTGTCCCTCCGGATTTCCCCCTGCAAGTGCTGGGTTCGAGGAAGGATCATCCTTCGGACATGGCAATCATCAGACACAAAGAGGGCATTTATAGTAAGACGGCCGCGCCCAGGGTGGCCTGGATGGAGGAGAAAGCGGTGGCAGCGGCACCGACGGTGGTCGATCCCAGAGGTAATCCGTTCCTGATGATTTAGAGCAGGGGTGTCAAACTTGATTTCATTGAGAGCCACATCAGGGTTCGTGCTTGACCTCGGGGGCTTTGAGCCGGTGTGTGTGGCCACATTGATATCACTTGTGTTGGGGGCACCCCCCTCAGGCTCCGTTTTTGGCTGTTATGGCCTCCTCCAGCACTCTGCAGAGAAAACCTAGCTCGGGAAGGTTGTGCGTGGTGCTCCTGAGCTCCTTTCCTTTGGCAGAGCGCTGCAGGAGGCAGTTGCAGCCGAAAACAGAGCTCAGGAGAGCTGTGCACAGTGCTCCTGAGCTCCTTTCCTTTGGCAGAGCGCTGCAGGAGGCAGTTGCAGCCGAAAACAGAGCTCAGGAGAGCTGTGCACAGTGCTCCTGAGCTCCTTTCCTTTGGCAGAGCGCTGCAAGAGGCCACCACAGCTGAAAACGGAGCTCGGGAGAGCCATGCACAGAGTTCCTGAGCTCCTTTCCTTTGGCAGAGCTCTGCAGGAGGCAGTTGCAGCCGAAAACAGAGCTCAGGAGAGCTGCCCGGAGTGCTCCTCTTCCCAAGCTCTGTTTTCACTGGCAGAGGCACTGTGGGCAGATCCTTTCGCTGTTTCCAGGGAGCTCCCGTGGGCCAGATCTAAGCCTCCCTCTGGCCAGATCCTCCCTGCAGGCCTTCAGTTTGGCACCCTTGATTTAGAGTGTCTTTAGCAGTGTTGTTTCTCTAACTTTCTCCTTTTAAGCCGGGTGGGCTTTGACTCCCAGAATTCCCCCAGCCAGCGTACTTCGCACAAGCACTCCTCGGCATATAACAGTTCACTTAGTGACCATCCACAGTTACAACAGCACGACCGTTGCAGCCTCCCCGGGGTCGCACGGTTTACATTCAGCTGCTTGAGAACTGATTCACATTTCATAACGGTCACAGCGTCCCTGGGGTGTGTGGGTGGGTGTCACGCGATCCCCTTTTGCGGCCCTCTTGACAAGCGATGTTGACGGGGAAGCAAGAGTCACTTAACAACCGTGAAAACAAACATCGTAAAATGGGACAAAACTCACTTCACCCATGTCACACTTGGAGATGTACATTTTGGGCTCAGTTGTGGTCATAACTCGAGGACTACCTGCAGGGGTGGGATTCCCAAAATCCCAGCAACCGGTTCGCTGCCTGGTTGCTGGGTGGGCGGGGCTATGGTGGGCGGGGCCTACCGGAATTTCCTGTTTTCGGCTTCTGGTGGGCCCGCAGAGCCCGGCGGAGGCCGTTTTCGCCATCCCAAGGGCCCCAGAGGCCTCCCCCAGGCCTCTGGGAGGGTAAAAATAGCCTCCCCTGGGCTGTGGCGTCCCACCGGAAGCTGGGAACAGGCCCGTTTGCCCCCCTGCCAGAGCCTCCGTGTGAGCCCTGCACTTGCCTGCATCAAAAATGGGCTGCGTGGAGACTCCTGGGCGGGGCGAGGAGGATGATTGAAATGCTGGTTTGGCGAACCAGCTGTAACTTTAACATCCAGTTCGCCCGAACCGGTCCGAACCTGTAGAATCTCACCCCTGTGTTGGATTTAACAGATAACAGATAAACAGAGTTGGAAGGGACCTTGTAGGTCATCTAGTCCAACCCCCCGGCTGAGCAGGAGACCCTACGCCATTTCTGACAGATAGCAGCCCAATCTCTTCTTGAAAGCTTCTGGTGATGAAGCTCCCACAACTTCTGAGGACAACTTCTGTTCCATGGGCTGATTGTTTTCCCTGTAAGGAAATTCCTCCTTATTTCCAGGTTAAATCTCTCCTTGTTCAATTTCCATCCATTATTCCTTGTCTGGCCTCCAGGCACTTTAGGCCAGACAAGAAATAATGGATGGAAACTGAACAAGGAGAGATTTATTTGTAAAACTCGGTCCTGTTTTAGAATTCTCTTCTCGCCCTTCCAAAATCCCTTTTTCCGTCTTTCCCAGCTACGCACCTTCGTGGTGCCTTGTGTCATTTTGGGTGTCTGTACAGAAGCACAAATCCTTCTAATTGCGTCGCATTTGCAGACTGGAGATCCTAGGCAGGTATATTGCCAAACAAGATTTTTGTTCTGGGACTGCGGTCCTTCAGTTTCCAGGTGAAAAAGCCATGGGTCCTTCAAGAGGAAAGGTCAGTGATGGGTGTAGTGTAGGTTGAGGTGATGAGGTCACAGTGGTTGCCACTGAGGAGTGTCAGGCAACTTGGGCTTGGGCAGGGTAGACACACCAACGGCCTCCTGATTGAGGATCCCCTGAAGGGTATGTTTCTCCAGCAAAATCACTCAGAATAGAGCTGCAAGGGGCCTTAGAGGTCTTCTAGTCCAGTCCCATGCTCAAGCAGGAGAGTCTGCTTGACTCTCATTTCAGACAAGTGGACTGTCCAGTCTCTTCCTCCAGTGATGGAGCACCCACAATTTCTGGTGGCAGGCTGTTCCACTGGTTAATTGTCCTCATTTTGGGGAAATTTCTCCTTAGTTCCAGGTTGGTTTTCTCCTTGATTAGTTTCCATGCATTGTGTCTTGTCCTGCCTTCAGATGCTTTGAGGAAGAGATGGACCCCCTCTTCTTCTTCTTTGGGGCAGCCCCTCAAAAGTTGGAACATTTCTATCATGTCCCTCCTAGTTCTTCTGATCTGTTGATAGCACAGAGTTTAGGCACTGAGAGTGACAAGGCTTTGACTCAGGATGTTGGATTCTTAAAATAATAGGGTTATAAGGGACCTGGGAGGTCTTCTAGTCCAACCCCTCTGCTCAAACAGGAGATGCTGTGTTATTCTGCATAAACTGTTGTCCAAGCTCTTCTTAAAAGCCTCCAATGTTGGAGCACCCACAATTTCCCTCCGTTGCTTCTTGTCCTGCTTTCGGGTGCTTGGAAAATAAGTTGACCCCCTCTTCTTTGTGGCAGCTCTTCAAATATTGAAAGACAGCTGTTGTTGTTGTTGTTGTTGTTAATCTTTGGTGAGATTCACAGCCTTTGGGGCTGGTTGGTAGCTCAACAGCTTGAATCCTAACCAAGGACCTAGAAACTGTTCAGGTTGCGTCAGAGGATATAAGCTGTTCCAAGTAGGGTGATTTTTTTTGTAGAATCAGGGTATTCAAGTGTGAAAAATTCAGGATTTCCAAATAGCGAGGCAGTCCTTTAGGTATTGTTCCAAGGGCTCCAATCACAATTGGAGTAACACACAATTTCTTTTTCCAAAGTTGCTTAACTTCCATTTGTAAGTCCCGATACTTGGTGATTTTTTTCTTGCTGCGTGTCTACAATTTGTGCATCACCAGATATTGCAATGTCAATGAACACAAACCTTTTTCTTCTCAACTATTGTTATGTCAGGCGTGTTGTGGGCCAAGTGCCTGTCACTCTGAATTCTGAAGTNGTGTTGTGGGCCAAATGCCTGTCCATCTGAATTCTGAAGTCCCACAAGATCTTGACTTTTTCATTCTCCAGAACCTTTTCAACATGATGTTCCCAGTAGTTGTTACTCTACTCAAATCCCAACTTTTGGCATAATTTCCAGTGAATGATTTTAGCAACTCGGTTATGGCGTTCTAAGTAGTCACTTTGTGAAATTTTGCTGCATCCACTGAATAAATGGTCAACTGTTTCATCTTCCTCATTACAGAGGCAGCATTTGCTGTTGTTGTTCTTGTAATTATTATTATTATTTAAATGGACTTTCATGGTAAAAAAAAGAGATTCTCAAATGAAGAAGCAAAGATTATGCATTTATCGCCTAAGAATAAATTCCAGAAGAAGCAGCATTTTTACAGACAAATCTGTATTTTTTTTAAAACTGACTCTAAGCTTCAGAGCCTGGCTCACTCCATATGCTTTTTGTAGACTGGATTTGGTTAGTTTGGAGACCTTTCATCCCTCCAGATGTTTGAATTCCCAAAGAGACTGGGTCTTGCCAGCATTTGAATCGGTCCAATTCTCTGCTTGGTGCTGGGATGCAAATGAAACCAGGGCTGCTCAACCTCCCCTCGAGCACATTTAATGTCCACGCTTTTTTGAGTAAATGGCGGTATTGCTAGAAAGCTTTTCTTAATTTTCAGCTGAAATACGGATAGCCCTTATGGTAGTAAATGATCCTTACATTTCCGCTGCTAAGTGAGACGGTTGTTAAGTGAGTTTCACTCCATCTTATGACATTTCCTGCCACCATTGTTCAGTTAATCTGTCAGAGTATATTCATGAACTGGAATAGAGCTTAGTAACAAGGTTCGCCAATGAGAGCTGAATTGAGGGCTGAAATTTAAAAAGAGAA